>AYEL01077279.1:0-55096 GCA_000484575.1 Olivierus martensii
TCTCAATATGAGCGGAAGTTCCCGGGAAAAAAGCTGTTTTTTACAACGAAAATAGCTGTTCTCTTGTATATATATCTAATACTTTACTTATTAATAAATTTCTTAATGCAATTTTTTTTATTAATAAATTCATATTAAACTGTAAAGTTGTGTTTTTAAATTCAACAACATAGGCACCAGCTGTAGCGGCTGAGAAAGTGTCTCCATGATGACGTCATGCGCAGAAGCCGTTTCTCGCGCAGCCAAGTGGCTCTATCTTATATCTATATACCTTGACTTTACATTTTGAAACTATACAGCACCATCTATAGATCGGTGCAAAACTCAATATCAACAGCTTTACTTCGCTGAAATCATCATCCTGAATAATAAAATTTAAAAATATAACATAATAAATGATTATATTTAAATTATATTCTTATTGATTTGTTACTGTTACAAATTTAAAGAAATAATTTATGTAAAAACAATCATTAGAATAAAAAAATATATTTTAACTCAACAATACTTTAAATATAGTATATTAAATTACACACAGTATTTTTCATTTAACATAAGCGAAATATTAACCATTCATTAGAACTATCAAGCAACTACGACTGAATATATAACCACCATAACAGATTGGCTTCTGCTTGCATCATCATTGATCATGACCGATTTATTTTTATGCCAAAATCAATGTCTGATTTTATTAAGCTCTATCAGAAAAAATATCTGAGATCTTATTAAAACATGAATAATGTACAGTATAAGATACTATTTTTAATTTGAACTTTAAAATAATTTTTGTTAAATGAGAGTACGAGAATAAACGTTCAATTATTAATATCTCGTCTTCATAGAAAAAGCTCATTGAGATCTTATTTTAAAGCTTATCAACTTGCGCTAAGAATCTAATTGAATTGAAAATCGTCTAAATTCGCTAAAACGTAATTTTCTCACTTATTTAAAAACTATATCCTAACAAATTTTGTATATCGATTTAAAAAAAAATTTCATCTCGTTCCAATTTTATCAACACCCAAATCAATTTACTACGATGCGAACTTGAGATATCCCGAATTCAAGTTAAAAAAAAAAAAAAAAAAAACGCTAAAACGTCTCACTTATTTAAAAACGATATCCTAACAAATTTTGTATATCGATTTTAAAAAAAATCTCATCTCGTTCCAATTTTAACAACACCCAAATCAATTTACTACGATGCGAACAACTTGAGATATCCCGAATTCAAGTTAAAAAAAAAATTGTAACTTTATAATTACAGCAATATATCAGAAAAAAATTTATAAAATTGGGTTTCTAACAAATATTCTTAATCTAGCGTGGACCTGCATCCCTTCCACCTTACCTAATGGTGTGGCATAATTTATGGATACATCCTTACTTATTGATCTCTTTGGAATGTTAAATCAGAATGAAATTTATATGTAAAATAATACTAATATGCTACCTATTATGCTATACATAGCTTATAGTATAACCAAAACTTTTGAAATTTGTATCATAAATAAAAGGGCAAAACTGAATAATGTTAAAGATTACATGAGCAATTCATGATACTGATTAATATATTGATTAAGGGAATAATGTAAATTAATTACTGTTTATTTTTCATGTTTTAATTATTTACTGATTTATTGTAATACTAAATTTTTGTATTTTCTAGATAAATCTAAAAACATTATTCCCTTAATCAATATATTAAATTAATTAAAACATGAAAAATAAACAGTAATTATTTACTGATTTATTGTAATACTAAATTTTTGTATTTTCTAGATAAATCTAAAATCAACTGTAAATGACTTATCGAAACTTTTTTTGATGATCTAGAAGCAGAACAGTTATCATTGGAAGATGAAGAATTTTAGCAAGATGAATAAAAAAATTCCCTGGTAGTTTTATAACTTCACACTTTGGTTCGAGTCTCTGTTACTTTTGTATTTGAGATTTGAAACCATTTATTTATGATGTTTACGATCGAATCAACTACTGTATATAATTTTGATCATGAATATTTAAATGCATTTCAAAACAATGCCTTTTTTAAATAATAATCAGTCAATAAAATACAGATTTCATGCAAAAAAATGTTTAATTTTGATAAAATTTGAATTATTGCATATAAAATAAACATTTAACAAACAAAAATATTTCCTTATACATATATTATATACTATAATATTATAACATGTGGCAGTTTGTTACATTTTATTTTTAACTACATTGTTTCATATAATATTAAAATATCATAATATTTAAAGAAACACAAACCGACATTTAAAATAACAAACAACATTACATTCATTGACTGTTTAATAATAAAATACTTTCAAATTTATTATAACAATACTGTATATTATAACTGTAATCATATGTAATCCATATAATACAATATTCATTTACTAAAATTAAATATTATGACAAGTTTGGTTGATCTACTCTTAAATTAAAAAAATAAATATATATATACACTCAATTGTTAGTGCTATTATGTCTCCAAAATTCTAATGTTAGTGCCATATATATACATGTTTTAAAAAGATTTCTTGTAATAATAATAATGATGGTGATGATAAATATTATATATTATAACTTTTCCAGGACTGATAAAAATTTTGATTTCTATTTTGATTATGGTTTGGTTTATCAGGTGATGATAAATATTATATATTACAACTTTTCCAGGACTGATAAAAATTTTGATTTCTATTTTGATTATGGTTTGGTTTATCAGCACAAGGGGCTTGTGGGCCAAACTGCACAAAATGCTACTGAAATTTATGAGTAAAACATGAATAAAGATTTTGATTATGAGGCTAAAGGTAAAGAATCTTTAGATAATTAATATGTTTTACAAGAAAAATTATATTGAATAACAATAAAATCTTTTATTATGTAATACAAATCGTGGGCCAAACTGCACCAAATGCTAATGAAATTTATGAGTAAAACATGACTAAAGATTTTGATTATGAGGCTAAAGGTAAAGAATCTTTAGATAATGTTTTACAAGAAAAATTATATTGAATAACAATAAAATCTTTTATTATGTAATACAAATTATCCATTTTAGAATTTGATAATTTGGAGGAACCAGATGATGTGACAGATGGAAATGTGCCCAAATTTGATCATATGAACACAGGCAGGCTAAGGGGAAATCTGAATTAAATCAGTATAAATACAATTTTTTTTTCTGTAAAGTATAACAGTATCACTGTTATTATAATGTAATACAAATTATTTATTTCAGGTATTGACAATGTGGATAAATCAGAACCTAGTGGATCAAGAAGGGATTTATCCACTCTTTAAATAATAGCATGCAACCCAATATCTCTGCAATCCACCCCAACACTCAAATGCAGCAGGATTGCAGCGAACCTCGTCATAGTGTGTTAGATAACTTAATCACCCAATTCAGTACTCTTTAAATAATAGCATGCAACCCAATAGCTCTGCAATCCACCCGAACACTCAAAAGCAGCAGGATTGCAGCGAACCTCGTCATAGTGTGTTAGATAACTTAATCACCCAATTCAGAAATAACTGTCTTACCAGAAGAGGAAGGAGAAACTTGTTGAGAAGAAGGAATCTACATAATGAGAGATCAGTAAATTTATAATATCAATACTGCCCAAAACAAGTTTTCTAAGATTTGCCGTCTTACCAGAAGAGGATGAGGAAACTTGTTGAGAAGAAGGAATCTACATGATGAGAGATCAGTAAATTTATAATATCAATACTGCCCAAAACAAGTTTTCTAAGATTTGATCAAAGACAAAGCATCACCTAAATGCCAAATAACCTCTCTCACTCTTGAAAATACCTTCAAAGACTGCTATTCTCACAATAAAGATGGGATTATTTTCAGAATAACCATACAGAATTAATGGACCTACTTAATAAGATCTCCATCAATAACAGATATCAAAATTCTAAAAAAGTTAATCCAAATTTTAATGCAGGTTATAATGGTATCACCTACATAAATATAGGGAATTTCCATCAATAAGATATCAAAATTCTAATAAAGTTAATCCAAATTTTAATGCAGGTTATAATGGTATCACCTACATAAATATAGGGAATATTTCTGTATGCTGCAATGTCACAAAAGTGAAATTTTACAGGAGAGCAGTTTAAAGTTTCTTTTTCTGTTTCTTCATTTCTAGTTTTTTTGTTAATATTTTTTAATAAACCTTTGTACATTTATTCTTTGAACTATTGACTTTTAAATTGTAATACTAGAGGATTTAAGGTTTATTACTTTTAAAATTTAATAAATATTAAAAAAAAGTTTATGGACATAGTGCCGGTTAGCTTTGAATATCTTTGTTATTTACTTGAAATAGCACTTAGTATCATATATCTGTGTAGTATAATGAAAGTACATCAAACTAATAGCATTATTCCAATACTGAAAAAAAAAAAAAACGAATGGATATAGCATCCTTTATCTCCAGCTTACAGATTTACACCACTCCATCATTGGTTCCTAGATCTCTTTAACAGATGTATTCAAGAAAATAAAATTCCAAACAATTAGCAAATATCCAAAATTATTCTTCTATATAAAAAAAGGAGTTCTCAACAATGTTAACAGATGGCAACCAATAAACCTTCAGATTAGCATTGTCAAAGTCTACTCATCCTTGATCAACCTGCTACTTAGAGAAATAAAAACTGAACACCAGCTAATAAGTAACAATCAGAAAGTGTTTATGCCAAGTCAAGGCTGCATGAGCATGACTGTCATTCATGCAACAAAACAAGGCATGCAAAAAGAAAAAATAGTGACCTCTATATCTGCTTATGATTTCCGTGACACCTTCGAGTCAATTGCCAACTCGCTAATAGAGCATACAATGACATCTCATGGATTTAATGAAGACTGTATCTAGGTCACAATGTTTCTATAGAAACTTATCATTCTGGATAGAGACTGGTCAAGGTCCATCTAACATTATAGCTTAAACAGGAGGAGTTAGGCAAGGAGAACCATCTTCACCACTCATCTACAATTTAGTGGTCGAAAGCCTATCACAACCCCTTAATCAACGCCTAAAGATATCGATCAACTTCATTTTCTCCATGTAGACAACCTTATAACCATGTTCCGTCATACTGTTGTTCCTGTTTTGTATGGTGAAATTGTCTAAAGTGAACTGTCGACATCTTGGTCTAAGTGTGAACTTGTCTAATGATTACTGCACTGCCACTAGACTGTTTGTTGTTAGACACGATGGAAGAGTATAGCAGAAGACTTAGTGACCTTTTTGGTTTTTTTCTATTTTTCACGTTTTATTAATTTTTATAGTGAAGTTACCTAATATTAATAAAAACTGTTTTAATATTGTTCAAATGGAGTTTCCTGCATCAATGTTATCGCAACTCACAGAATAGGAATTCAATATCAATATTAGGATTTCGGTTGATAGACAAATGCCAATGGGCCTGGGGGTTGAGGTTGTGAATCCTCAAGGACCTGGTCCTCACATAGTGTATGTTACCATATGCTCTTCAGATATTAAAACCATTTGTATTTTTTAGTTATTTCCAGATTTTATATTTTTGACCAAAAATATGTATAGTGTAACATTTTTTAAATTTTTGATGTAACCAAAAATTTTAAAAATGTAAAGGGCAGTAATTTAATGTGTGTTCCAATCAACGGCTCTAACCTATATAAACACACAACCTGGAGAAATATCCCAGCTCTCTGTAATGGATAACAGTAGCTGATGTAGATCAGTTGATAGTGGTTGTAAATGTTTCTTTTGTGTAATAAAAGAATTTTTTCTGCTTAGTGCTTTAGCTTCTTTATTACTTTTATATGTGGCAGAATGTCTACAGCTTTAGTAACCTCAGCTGAACCAGCAAAAGTTTTCTCAAACTTAATAACAATTTAACCCACACCACAGAAAAGCTAGCATTTCTCCAGGAATGTCAGAACAATGGTGTTTTCCCAATGACCATCCATCGGATTAAACTGCCGGTATATACACCCAGTTTCTTAATGCATGTTAAATCCATCGGATTAAACTGCCGATATATACACCCAGTTTCTTAATGCATGTTAAAGAAAGGTCCTTACAGATCACAGTTACAAAAACAAAGAGGGAAAAAGTTATAAAGAAAAAAAATTGGGGCAATTAAAAGTTAGAAACAGAAAAATCAAGATAGTACCTTGTGGAAATAGCGTCCGAAGCAGTTGGAGTCGTCGCGGCAAATGGCCGAGGTATGGCGTCACGACCACGTGTCCGATAGGAGGACGTTTGAAAAGTGAAAAACTGTTTTGATTTTATTGTTAATAAGTTTTCTTATTTATTGTGAATTATAACCAAGGAAAGAAGAACTACCATTTAGTTATTTTTTCAGTAATTTTATTTTTCTACATGTTTCGTATGCAAATTAGCTACAAGTTAAATAGTGGCCAGGAGATGGAGCTGGATGGGTCTTCTCCAGCTTTTCAACGGATTGTCGTTACAGCGCTTGGTTGTTCCTGTCCTGTCCTCGTGGAGTATATGTTCGTCCAGATCATCCAATTAACACCGTCCTTGGTACTATTAACACCATTTTGTTGTGGACTGTTGTATTGGTGTTTTGTGTTGGAAAAGATTGACGGAGACATGAGAAGTTTGATTATTAAGTATAACCAAGTAAAAAAGGATTTTAAAGATTATTTTCGAGAAGACCAGTGTGGCAGAATGTCTACAGCTTTAGTAACCTCAGCTGAACCAGCAAAAGTTTTCTCAAACTTAATAACAATTTAACCCACACCACAGAAAAGCTAGCATTTCTCCAGGAATGTCAGAACAATGGTGTTTTCCCAATGACCATCCATCGGAGCAAATAAAACCTATTTTGAAAATATATGTCAGAGTGAATTTTAAGTGTCTTTTGTAAATATCAATCTAAAGAATACTGAATTTTTGAAAAAAAACATCCTATTGTTTTATGTACCTAAATATTTATGATATAAAATAAATAAATAAAAATTTGAATTAAACAGTAATTTATATGAATATTAGAATTGTGTGGATCAAAAAATAAATGAAGATAATTGTCTTTAATAAATGACTTAAAAATACTAATGTTTCAAAGGTAGGTAAAAAATAATGTTTATTTCCAACAAGAAATAAATATTTTTTAGAGCAGTTTTATATTTAGTGAATTCTAAAAAGATTGAAAATGTATAATGAAAGCTTAAGGAAGATCTTTGAAGAATTTAATATGTTTGTTGATTATGTAGAATGTTGAATAAATAAACATGAGTATCGTACTTATTTTTAATATATACATTTTATTTAAATTTTTTTATATTCATTGAGTACATCATATTTATAGAATATGATACTGTATTTTGTTTAAATAAAAACATTTTCAGCTTTCTACAGGCCCTCTTTAATTATTCACAGAATAGAAAATACAAGATTATCAAATATGCAAAAAGTAAATTTTTTTTTGTTCAATGTTCTTGTATTTTCTGTTCTATGTATAATTGAAGAGGGCTTGTAGAATAGCTGAAAATGTTTTTATTTATAATAAATTAAAACTTTTATTCATTGTTAACCCTGCTATAGTGTAGTGTTTCTGGACAGGAATTCCTTCCTGCCCGTTCTCGGGAATTTTTCTTTTTCCTGTTTGTGAATCCCGAGAAAAGCTGGTCAGGAAATTGGGAAAATTAGCTCCTGTAATATCTCCAATAGGAAATAACTAAGATGTATCTTTTAGGTATTTTTCCTATTTATCACTATCTAAAGTTACATTGTGTTACAATATTACAACACCACTAGAAATGCATGTGCAATACCAGAATCAGATAATACATGATGAAATAAGTTTAGTTCTTGTAAATCAAGCACATTTGATTATGGAAGAACAGAAAACAGTTTGTATTTACCCAGATTTTGTTCAAAAAAATTGTTATTAATTTTATTGTTATTTATTCATTTGTTATTATTATTGTTACATTATTTATTCATTATTATTATTGTAATATGTTCTTGATATTGTATTCAATCTTATTATATTTATCCAATTGTTACTACTAATTTTCAAATGTTGTACATTCTGTTATAACTGTATCATCTGAATTATAAATTGTAATCTGATTTTATATAAAAAAAGGGTATTGGTTGTATCCTCTCTCTTCTCTAGTGATTTATCACAGTTCTTCTGATAGACTCTTTTTATCATATTTTCCTTTCTACTTCTTACTTATTTTCCATTTCCAAGGCTAAACCTATGATCTGTATTTACACAGAAAAATATTTATTTTCACAATCCAAGATTTGACTACACACTCATCTTCAGGTGAACTAATTAAGATTTTAAGATACCTTACCTTAGAATAATTTTGTAGTCAAATCCTGTATTGTGAAAATAAATATTTCTCTGTGTATTTTCTATTCTCCACGATGAATTGTTTCCACAAAAATGACAGCCAATACTATCAATCACGTTTGATCAGTATGTTTGCGGCTGCAAATGTGAAGGAAACATTGTGTGATAAATGCAAAAACTCACTGTATATTATAAATTTTGATTAAATAAAGTTTGCATTAATTATGTTGTTTATATTTTGAGAAATCCTGAAATATAACTGAAACCTAGCCAAAATAATATAGTAGTGACCCATGTTTAGCACTCAGGACAAAAGATGCACTAATCACGAAATTCTGAAATTCCAATCGATCTCCATTTAAGAAGTTTTATTTACTCATTTTTTGCATCGACCTTTTACATATAGGAGTTTCTTGAACCTCTGAAAGACTGCACTGGAGCCTTAAATCCCAATTGCCCCGCTGGCTCTCAGGTTTTTCTGTTTATTAATATTTACTGCTATAGCTATTAATACTGATGATCAACGAAAGTTAAAAAAAAAAAAACATAATTTCGGGAATTCTCAGGCAATTCCCAAAGGTTCCAAAATGTCGGGAATTTGGAAATACTACTATAGTGCTCTTTAATTAATAATTTTTATGGAATAGCAGAGAAATTCAGTGGCGCGTTATCCTATGACAAAAAGGGCAAGTGCCTGGGGCCTCCATCAACATGGGGCCGCAAAGTCCCCAAATCAATATTCTATAAACTCATTTTTGTAGTAAAAAAATCGGAAATTAAATTTCTATCCCATATCTGGGATCCTAGATTGCAGATGTGATGCAGACATAGGGCAACATATGAAATATAAACACCCTAGCGCAGGGAAGACGCATTGTCGTGTATAGATCAGCTCTATGCAACGATCCTATTTCATAATATATTTTCTTTGGGACCTTAGAATGTCATTCCGCCGACGGAAGACAGGAGAAGAGGACGTTGGAAAAGATCGACGGAGACAGGAGAAGTTTGATTATTAAGTATAACAAAGTAAAAAGGATTTTAAAGATTATTTTTGAGAAGACCAGTTGTCATTTTAAATTATTACTAATATATTATAAGTTTTTCTTTATTCAATTTAACAATAAAAGTAATTACATTTATTCATGGAGCATAACTGTTGTGGATTCTCTCACTTAACCAAATGGTTAGAATGGAACAATATTAATATTAACATCAATATAAGTGCGGAACCAAAGGCGGTTGGGGCGCGGTTCCCGAATCTGGGTCACGTTCGGGCAGAAAACCTGTTCGTGACAGCCGTACCAAAATAAACTTTTTTATGTATAACATAGTCAGGGCCAGATTTATTAATAGGCCGACTAGGCCGCATCCTAGGGCCCCGCAATTCTAGGGGGCCCCAAAACCATTGAACAATATTAATATTATCATCAATATAAGTGCGGAACCAAAGGCGGTTGGGGCGTGGGTCCCGAATCTGGGTCACGTTCGGGCAGAAAACCCGTTCGTGACAAGAGAAGGCTATTTAAAGAAGTACAACTAGCTGAACAGAACTTGGTACACTGATGAAAGAAGAAAAATGTCATAAAGACAATCAAAGAGGACAGAACAGCACAACTTAGGGTGAAACTTAGAATGAACTACATTAAAAAACTCAAGTGAATTTTCCATATTCAATTGGAAGGTGAAAGTTGCCAGAAACACTAAGAACATTACTGTGTTTCGGGGTCCCAAAGCTTTGCTCGTCCTAGAGCTCCTAAAAATGCAAATCTGGCTCTGAACATAGTGTGTATATTGTATAGAATTTTGAATTTATTCTAAAAAATATTTTAAGCATTTTTTAAATAAATGCTTAATGTTTTATATGGCTTTTTTATTAAACCAAAGTGATGTTTTATATGGCTATTTTAAGTGAGGCCCGGATGACAGACTTGTCACAGGCCAGAAAATTTCTCTCGGCAGCCCTGTACACCTCTTGTGTCAAGTATACCCTCACATATATAAGTATACCCTCTTGTGTCAGCCAATTTCTAGTTTGTTTAATTGATGCCTCTTTCCTTCTCTTTTTGCAGATAAAGGTCTTGTCTTCTTAAATGTTTCCAATACTACTTGTATACGTGATGATAAGTCCAGAAGGCTCATCTTCATAAAAACTGAATGCTACAAAATACTTTTAGAGGACTATATCACACAAACAGAATCAGTCCGTGTCCGAAATGAACAGACACCAGCACTGGCTAAACGGGTAGAGAGGCTACTAAAAGTTAAGGGTCTACTGGATTTCTTTAGGACAGCAATCATATCCTCTCCCTCTTGTCCTAGGCTTTTCGCTTTTATCAAGCTGCATAAAGATCCGATAGTGATCAGACCAGAAGAAACAACACCAGTTTATATATGTATATGTTCTCACAATTTCAGAGATGCTTTTGGTTAGTAGACAATATAATAATCGAAAATGCAATAGCATCTCATAATTTCAACTAAACTATTATACAAATTGTGGAATGGTCACCAGTTTATATATGTATATGTTCTCACAATTGCAGAGATGCTTTTGGTTAGTAGACAATATACTAATTGAAAATGCAATAGCATCTCATAATTTCAACTAAACTATTATACAAATTGTGGAATGGTCATAATAGTTGTAATAAACCAGTGTGGGGGAAAAAAAATGGAATACTTCATATATGTCCAAAACAAATTAGCAGTAAAGCAAAACACTGTCTATATAAAATAATTTGTTATTATACAAATTGTTATGTCATTATATAAGAATTTGTCATTCTAGGTGGAAACGGATTAAAGACAGACAACTCTTATTTCACAAACAGAGGAGTACAACCAGGAGGTGCAAATGGTGATCTCCATTGAATCATTGCAATGAGGAAATGATTGTCCACATGGATGTATCAAGCATGATTACACCATAATTTTTTTTTTACATAGGCAGTGTTTGATTTACCATTATTTTCTTGGATGTATTTGTTTAATTCCAATTATTTAACACTGTTTATTAATTGCTGCTTTTGTTTAAAGTAATATTTAAAATATTAAGAATTATGCTTAGAATAATAAAAAAGTTATATTAATAAAGAAATTTATTGGGTTTCCCCTTGCTAACTTCAATTTATAATAATTGTATTTATTTATTTTATTGTTCATGCAATAAATTGTTTCTATTCTATTCTATTAAATGTCAATTACATAGAATTCTCCCAAAGGAAAGTAATTGTCCCTATTTTATTATGGGTGTAATGTAGAAGAAATACTTTGTTATACTGTGGAATTAATTGAATATTTCAAATTGATAAATGAGGTAAACTATAACTTAAAGTAATAGTTAGATTAGATTGTTGTAAAAGTAATTTTAGTAATTTAATATATAAAAAATTTGGCATAAGTTAAGTAAAATAATATGAATAAACATTAATCAAATAAACATATATTTTATTGTATAAATTATAGATAAATGTGAAATAATTTCTCTGTGGAAAAGCTGGTAATACAATGAAAATTTGTATAAAAAATATTTTTAATATGATTATACTTGGTGGGTTAAAGTTTTTTGTATAATTTATTTGCTTTACATGTAATTGCTGATTTGTAAATATATAAAAAAAATTCTTTCAACATGGCAATAGTAACTGAAGAGGGCTAAAATATGAGAAAATAGCCGAAATGCATATTCCACAACAGCCACGCAATTGTAATTTAGAGAATTTTATATTATAAACAAATTTTTAAATTTTAAGGAATTAATGATTTTTAATTGTGTGTGGTCAAAAATGCATATTCCACAACAGCCACACAATTGTAATTTAGAGAATTTTATATATTATAAACAAATTTTTAAATTTTAAGGAATTAATGATTTTTAATTGTGTGTGGTCATCTGTGATTGCAATAAATACAGTGTTAAATAATTGGAATTAAACAAATACATCTAAAAAAACTAATGGCATAATTACACCATTCATGCACCTATCAGCTGTACAAGAAAAAACAACACCAACTTATATATATATTCTTACAATTTCAGAGATGCTTTTTGGTCAGTAGACCATATACTATACACATCATTATGTCATTATATAGAATTTGTCATTCTGAGTGAAAACAGATCAAGGGCAGACAATTGTTATTTCACAGAGTACAACCAGGAGGTGGAAATGGTTATCTCCATAGAATCATTGCAATGAGGAAAGGATTGTCCACATGGATGTATCAAGCATGAATACACCATTCATGCAACAGATCAAGGGCATATTAGATGTGCAAGGAAAAACAACAGCAATTTATATTTTCTTACAATTTCAGATCACCATTCATGCAACTATCAGCTGTACAAGAAGAAACAACACCAATTTATATATATATTCTTACAATTTCAGGATATGCTTTTTGGACAGTAGACCATATACTATACACATCATTATGTCATTATATAGAATTTGTCATTCTGAGTGAAAACAGATCAAGGGCAGACAATTGTTATTTCACAGAGTACAACCAGGAGGTGGAAATGGTTATCTCCATAGAATCATTGCAATGAGGAAAGGATTGTCCACATGGATGTATCAAGCATGAATACACCATTCATGCAACAGATCAAGGGTATATCAGATGTACAAGAAGAAACAACAGCAATTTATATATATGTTCTTACAACTTCAGAGATGCTTTTGGATCAGTAGACCATATATTATACAAATTGTTATATCATTATATAAGAATCTGTCATTCTGAGTGGAAACAGCAAGGACAGACAACTGTTATTCCACAAACAGAGGAGTATGACCAGAAGGTGGAAATGGTGATCCCCATTGAATCATTGCAATGAGGAAATTGTGAAGATAATAGAAAAGTATAAAAATTTGTTAGTATTTCACTGAATCATTGCAATGAGGAAATTGTGAAGATAATAGAAAAGTATAAAAATTTGTTAGTATTGAATCAATATTTTAAGAAAGTCATCATTAAGTTTGGAAATTACCTTGTGAGGAGGCATGTGATGTTTTGACCGAAGATGTTGTCCATCATCTTGAAAATGACAGATGAAAGTTTCACCGTCAATGCATTATTTTTTTACTATTAATTTTGTGTTAATTATTTTCTACTTTGTTGTTTTACTAATGGTAAATAATTAATAATTCTTAAATCTTCTTTAACTATATTGTCTAATTATTTCAAATGTAAAAATATTTGTACAATATGCAAATTTAGCCGTACATAAGTATCATCCGTGGTGCAGTTGAAAGTATCCTTCTGGTAGTCGTCAAGTCTTCATCATTTCTGTGAATTTTATCTGATGAAGTTTGGTGCTGTATAGTGGACTTGTCTGTGTTGGATGTTTGTCTATGTTGAAGATTGGCCACGACTGTGTTTGGTGTTTAAGACCATATAGTGTATTTTATAAGTGTTTATTTAGCAAGTTTTTCTGTTGTCTTCTTGAAGTTAATAAAAGTTAACCAGTTTTTGCCATGGAGCATATGTTGTTATTATTACAATAGCTATCAGATGTGGAGATTAGGAGTGATATCCATATTACAATAGAATGTCGACAACCAGGTGATGTGGGGGCAGGGGTCGCGAACACTAGAGGAGCAAATCCTCATAAAATGATGGTCCATATGGATGTATCAAGCATAACTACACCATTCATGCAACGATCAAGGGCATACTGATGTGCAAAGAGAAACAACAGCAATTTATATGTTCTTATGATTTCAGAGATGCTTTTGGATCAGTAGACCATACACTATACTGTGAGGAATTAAGGAAAATTAAGTGTTTTGTGGACTTGCCGTGAGGACGAGAGAGAGAGGGGTTTGGCCATGTTGGAGGGAGGTGAAGACTGGACAATGTCAAGGAATTTGAAAAACTAGTTAAGAGACTGTGTTAAATTAAAAAGTTGTTTTATTAATAAAAGAAATAATAAGTAGTTTAATTAATAAGATTTTGTATTAAGATAGTTGAAGTTGTTGGAAAATTTATATAAATAAGATATTAAGTAGTGGTCAAAGTCGACCGGTAGGTGTCTTTTTTTCTGTGAATGCATTGTGATAGTTGGAGTGTCGCGGCTGTGACTTTTCTAGTTTTTTTTTGTACTTTTCTGGATATGGATTTTATGTTTGTTAATGTTTTTTGTTGTAAGTAACACAGTTTATTATTAATAAAGAGATTGGAATGGATACGATGCAGTCTGCTGAATTGGTTGGATAAAATGGAACTTAAGGTAGAATTGCGTATTAGAGCAGTGGATAAAGGCGTTAATTCTGATGAACGGGGGAGTACAAAAGCAGACAATGAGTGTAAGGGCAATAACCTTCGTTGCAATACAAATCGTTGTCATTATATAAGAATCTGTTATTCTGGGTGGAAATGGATCAAGGGCAGACAACTCTTATTTCACAGAGGAGTATGACCAGGAGGTGGAAATGGTGATCTCCATTGAATCATTGCAATGAGGAAATGATTGTCCACCATGTCTATATAAAAAAAAAGAGTACAACCAGAGATCCATTGTCACTTATATATAATTTAGCGGTGATTCAAAAATCATGATGATGATATTCAATTCTTAAAACAGTCAATCAGCCTTATATGTAGATGATTTCAACTATAGCAGAAACCCCACATCTATATCATCATCATGATTTTTGAATCAATTCCTAAAACAGTCAATCAGCCTTATATGTAGATGATTTCAACTATAGCAGAAACCCCACATCTTTGACAAATGCACATAATAGTGCTAGAATTCTGCAAAACTGCTGGAATACAATTAAATCCAAATAAATGCAAAATACTTGCAATAAAGGAAAATGAAAAGGCAGAGACAGAAGAGTTGCTGACAACATATGCCTAGATATTGACATCACTATACCTTCATGCTCAAATACTGATAACATGAAATATCTAGTTAATCAGCTAAGGATAAATAAAAACTGTCTGTACACCTCTTTACAGGGCATATCCAAAGACACCAATGCCTCCTGAATTAAATAGCTAAATGCCTCCTAAATATGTATAAGAAGCATCAATAAGAATGTTTATCATTCCTAAATAGGAATATTTTATTAGACTAAATGGCCCTAAAATCTATCATACTAACTTGCTTGGTCAAGCATTACGATCAGCAATAAGATATGTATACATCCTAGCCTATATCCACCACAGATTCTTTCATGTATCTGTAAACAATGGAACAGATACATGAACCATGGAGCAGGAATTGTGCAACAGAGTCAACTCAAATAATAGAAGTCTTAAATTCCAAAGAAAATATGGTTTCTTCGATATGCAAGGAAGAAATATTTAATTCTACTAGAAAAAACATACATCGTTATCAACAGAGAGATAATTATAAACATTCTAAGCTATAAATTAGAGAGCTTTTTTAAAAGAAAAAACAATATACCGATTGCATGGGCATCTCTGTCCATGCATAAAAAGCCATCAAAGTCATCCAAGGAGTACAACAGCAACTGAAAATAAATTCATACTCAGTTTAAACATTTCAAATTCTACAGCACAACATAGAATACTAACAGAAATTAAATGACATTGCCAAAATTAACTAGGAGATGAATGGCATAGAATAGGCAGGAAAAATAAATGGCCACAACAAAAAAACTACATTTCCAATAAAAGATTAAACACAGGAGAATTTCATTCATGACTTTAATGCTTTACAGTAAAGATCAGAAAGGATCTGCCTACAAAAGCCAGCAAAAAATTTTGGAAAATAACAATTATAACACCTGCAAGCACTGTCACCAAAAACTTCAAATGGAAGACGTATTATTCTTCCATAGACATATTATTCTAACGGAATTTTTACTATGATAATTTAAAATATGAATTTTTTTTAGGAAATAAAACTGTTATTCAATAACAACAATAAAAAGAAAATATTTTTATGTAAATTATCAAAATTGATTGTTACTAGTTATTAACTTAGATTATACTTATTATCATTTTGCCATACTATATGAAACTTCATAGAGAAAGGCATGATAAGATCTTACAGCACATCATAAAAACCTCATTTTGCCAAACTATATGAAACTTCATAGAGAAAGGCATGATAAGATCTTACAGCACATCATAAAAACCATTAATTACAATAATAGAAAGGAAGATATTGTCATCCAAATCAGTCAATCAATTCCAGATCTTAAAAATGACACATTGAGACCAGTTCAAATTATAGACTTGGCAATCATTAATTAGTATGGAAAAGATTGCCTAACCAAAGCACAAAATGACACATTGAGACCAGATACAATTATTCAAAACAATAGCAAAAGTATAGTTCAAATTATAGACTTGGCAATCATTAATTAGTATGGAAAAGATTGCCTAACCAAAGCACATCATGCTAAAAGAACACAAAAATACACTATAAGGAAAAAGGATACTGTGCAACATTTGATCTTGTCTTTGATATATTGGATTTGGTTGGTTTGTTGACATTTATTGGCAAAAGGGACCTAACAGGCCAAATTGCATCAGACAGTGACTAACAAATTAATAAATGTATTCTTAACAAAAACTATATAAAACCAAGCAAAGTAACAGATAAAAAGCCAACAAAATGTAAAGTAATATCCAATTCATACAATATAAAATAAATGGGATTAATTCCTAAACAGACTTATTTTAAGCCATCTTTCAACAAATCCGATTTACTAACTATTCGCACTTTTTAAATTAAGCCAATTTGCTTATAACCACCTTAAAAAAATTGCATCATACCTTGTAAAAGGTTCTGGGTGAAAGAACTTTCTATAATAGGTTTTCTTGGTTTTAAATTATTAAAAATGCATCAAAAGTACAATTCAAAAGCAATTGGCATACAAAGCAAATTTTAAATTGCAAGTTGTGAAGTATGCAGAAGAAACTAAGAAAAATATTGCTACTAGGGCTTTCTGTATCAACGAAAAACAAGTTCGGGAATGGAGAAAAATAAAGAGAAATTACATAACATACCAAAAACGAAAAAAGCTGCAAGAGGACGATCTGCTTTCTTTCCTGAATTAGAAAAACACCTAAATGAGTGGGTGCTGGAATGCAAACAAAATGGATTTATAGTAACGCGAATATGTATTAAACTTCGAGCATTACAATTATTAAAACAAGATTTATTTAAATCTATGAAACCAACAATGTTTATAGCATTGGCTGGTTGGTATTCACGATTTATGAATAGATTTGGATTTGGCCTGAAATTAGTTCTGTCATGTATGTAAAATTGAAAATTCATGTAGATGAACAAAGCTGGCTACAGATAACCTAACCTTATGGTGTCTGTCCAATCCTTTACTTTTAATCTTATTGAATCCGCAGATCAACCAACGGCTGGTTGGTATTCACGATTTATGAATAGATTTGGACTTTGCCTGAAATTAGTTCTGTCATGTATGTAAAATTGTAAATTCATGTAGATGAACATAAAGCTGGCTACAGATAACCTAATCTTATGGTGTCTGTCCAATCCTTTACTTTTAATCTTATTGAATCCGCAGATCAACCAACGTACAGTATATACTCGTATATAAGTTGAACATCCCCTGAAGACCAGAAAGGAAATTTTGCAATAATTCATTTAATATAATACCAAATAAAATTTTATCTTACTCCAAATCGATCGATTGCATTGCCGACTCCAACCTGCATCTATATACCATAATCAGATAGGTGATGCCGCATTGCCCGATACGACGCAATGCGACAACTCAAGAATCTTTCCTAGGTTTCATATTTGAATGAAAAAATGTATTTATTTTTCATTATTATTAATTAAAATGAATGGAACCCTGAATCGATCGAATGCATCGCCGACTCCAACCTGTGTCTATATACCATAATCAGATAGGTGATGCCGCATTGCCCGATACGACGCGACAACTCAAGAATCTTTCCTAGGTTTCATATTTGAATGAAAAAAATGTATTTATTTTTCATTATTATTAATTAAAATGAATGGATTATCCTAATGATGATGTAACACACCGTTAGGATGACACGTTCAATGTGATTTCTAGACGATAAGCGTGCGATTTCAAAGTTTTGATTTTGCTTTACGATGAACTTTTTTGATAAACTACAGTTACCGGTATTTTAAATAAAATAATGAAAAAATAATAATTAAATATTATTTTAGTTACTTTTTAATCCACTTTAGGTAAATATAATAGGCATTTATCGATTATTAGCGAATGATTAAACTTTTTTAAAAACACAATAACTGAACTCAACCAAAATACAATGTAAGAGAAAACGAAACTTCAAATGGAAGATGTATTATTCTTCCGTAGACATATTATTCTAACGGAATTTTTACTATGATAATTTAAAATAGAAATTTTTTTTTTAGGAAAGAAAACAGTTATTCAATAACAATAAAAAGAAAATATTTTTATGTAAATTATCAAAATTGATTAGTAACAATCAATTTTGATAATTTACATAAAAATATTTTCTTTTTATTGTTTCTACTGAATAACTGTTTTCTTTCCTAAAAAAATTTTGTATCATCACAGTAAAAATTCCGTTAGAGTAATATACCTATGTCACACGGCTTCCAAGAGACCATTCGAAGTTTCGTTTTCCTTTATATTGTATTTTGACTCGTTCAGTTATCGTATTTTAAAATGAGTGGATTAAACAAAAGTACAATTCAAAAGCAATCAGCATACAAAGCAAATTTTAAATTGCAAGTTGTGAAGTATGCAGAAGAAACTAATAATAATTGATTAGTAACAATCAATTTTGATAATTTACATAAAAATATTTTCTTTTAATTGTTTCTACTGAATAACTGTTTTCTTTCCTAAAAAAATTTTGTATCATCACAGTAAAAATTCTGTTAGAGTAATATATCTACGTCACACGGCTTCCAAGAGACCATTCGAAGTTTCATTTTCCTTTATATTGTATTTTGACTAGTTCAGTTATCGTATTTTAAAATGAGTGGATTAAACAAAAGTACAATTCAAAAGCAATCAGCGTACAAAGCAAATTTTAAATTGCAAGTTGTGAAGTATGCAGAAGAAACTAATAATAGTATTGCTGCTAGAGAAAAAGCATTTTAATTAAGACTACAGGTCATGAAAGAACATCTATCTTCCATGTTTTTCAGTAGTGTTATCATGTTTGGCAGATGGAATGAAACTTCCTCCATTTATAATTTTTAAACAAAAAAATCATTCCAAAAAGCATGCAGTTTCCAGCTGATGTTATTGTCCAAGATCATGAAAAAAGCTGGATGGACAAAAAAAATACAACTGAATGGCTAGAAAAAGTTTGGAATAAAAGACCGAAAGCTCTTTTTAAAAATCCAGTTTTTCAGTAGTGTTATCATGTTTGGCAGATGGAACGAAACTTCCTCCATTTATAATTTTTAAACAAAAAAACATTCCAAAAAACATGCAGTTTCCAGCTGATGTTATTGTCCAAGATCATGAAAAAGGATGGATGGACAAAAAAAGGACAACTGAATGGCTAGAAAAAGTTTGGAATAAAAGACCGAAAGCTCTTTTTAAAAATCCAGCAATGCTCATATGGGACGCATTTAACGCACAATACGGAATTAGTTAAAAAAAAAAAGGCAAAAGAACTTAACACTACATTGGTTTTAATACCTGGTGGTTTAACATCGATTTTGCAACCAGTTGAACAAACCATTGTCACTTTAAACAAACCATTCAAAGACAGAATGAGAAAGAAATGGATTGAATAGATATCATCATCAAACATACAACAAGGTTGAACCAGTTGAACAAACCATTGTCACTTTAAACAAACTGTTCAAAGACAGAATGAGAAAGAAATGGATTGAATAGATATCATCATCAAACATATAACAAATAAAAAGAGGTAATTTAAAAAAGGCCAACATCGATCTTGTTTCTTGTTGAGTAAAAGAAGCATGGGATTCAATCCCACCAGAAATGGTTTTAAAATCTTTTAAAAAAATGTTGCATTAGTAATGCCATGGATGGAACAGAAGATATGATTTATGAATCAGGAGAAAATAATGATAAAGAACTTGACGATGACATCGATATTTATGATGACATGGAAACAATGGAAAAAAATCTACGGAAACTATTTGAAAATTCTGATAGTGAATCTGATTTTGAAGGATTTTAAATAGTAAAATTTTGTAAAATCTTTTAAAAAAATGTTGCATTAATAATGCCATGGATGGAACAGAAGATATGATTTATGAATCAGAAGAAGAAAATAATGATAAAGAACTTGACGATGACATCGATATTTATGACGACATGGAAACAATGGAAAAAATCTACGGGAACTATTTGAAAATTCTGATAGTGAATCTGATTTTGAAGGATTTTAAATAGTAAAATTTTATTTTACTCTAAAGGGATCGATCGAGCGTGTCGCGTTGCAGACTCCAACTGCGTTTACACATATAAGTGCATCAAGTAGGTGACGCCGCGCTGCCAGATGCGCCGTGATGCACTTGATCAGGTAAATCATTATAAAAATTAATAGGGGGGAAAGAGTGTCTCTTACAGCCTTCGAAAGGAATTAATATTGAAATTTACCCATCATCAAACAATCAATATTGATCAAGCATCCTTTTATGGATATAATGTACGACTCCAACTGTGTTTACGCATGTAAGTGCATCAAGTAGGCGATGCCGCGCTGCCAGATGTGCCGTGATGCACTTGATCAGGTAAATCATTATAAAAATTAATAGGGGGAAAGAGAGTCTCTTACAGCCTTCGAAAGGAATTAATATCGAAATTTACCCATCATCAAACAATCAATATTGATCAAGCATCCTTTTATGGATATAATGTATTATTTTGTTAAGAAATTAATCCCCACATGTTAGATTTTAAGGATCAACTAAGTGCTCATAGAAAGAGAAATAAGTTTAATATCAGAGAGGTTTTGAAAAGTTTACAGAATATGTAAACGAGTAAGCTCAGACATACAAAATTTAAAGGAAATGCTATGCGGTTCTTTATTTTAAAGGGGAAGGAGTGTGAGGAAGTTAACTCTGACCTATCCTGTTTTATTATTTTATTATGCTCTTTTATTATTTTTCATTATTATCTAATGTATTATACTTTAGTTTAAGAGTTGACTTACTTCCACATTCTCCATCTCAATATTTCGCAATCACGTGAATATTTTGCAATCACGTGTTATGGACAGACATCCATCTTCCAGACGAGCTTTCTCGGCTAATGATGTCATCTAAATGTAAATAAGTTTTACCACTGATCCGATATGAGAATATAAGAATGATCTATTAATGATGTTTTGTTCAGTATATAATTAAATTGTAAATAGGATGACATGAATTGATTACTCCTGATCCGATATGAGAATATAAGAATGATCTCTTAATGATGTTTTGTTCAGTATATAATTAAATTGTAAATAGGATGACATGAATTGATTACTCTGTAAACTAATAAATTTAAACTTGTTACACGAAATTATATAAATCAAGCAATATGGGACTGTACATCACTCTATATAAAAGCCTACACAAGCAATGACACAGCGAGGTGTTGTATTGATGTAGAACTGGCTAAGTGACATTTGAATTCTTGTAAAGGTTTACAATTGCTTGAAGTTTGTATCAGTGGTAGAGGTATTAGAATTTAAGTAGGATTTAAGGTGAGTAAATCAAGCAATATGGGACTGTACATCACTCTATATAAAAGCCTACGCAAGCAATGACACAGCAAGGTGTTGTATTGATGTAGAACTGGCTAAGTGACATTTGAATTCTTATAAAGATTTACAATTGCTTGAAGTTTGTATCAATGGTAGAGGTATTAGAATTTAAGTAGGATTTAAGGTGATATTTCTAGTGAATAACTTGATTTTTGGATATTTGAGTTGATTAAATAAGTTTTGTTGTTTATTTGAATTGTGCTTTATTTAGTTTAAATAAAGCTTTAACATTTTTGTAAGTGTTTTGAATCTAATAAATTTATATTTTTTGTTATTTAATTTTTTGAGAAATTATTCAATTTATTAGCATAAAGTTCTAACATTGGTTTTTTGTCAGTTTAGATCTAACCCTTGTTTGTTACTTATAGTTGTAAGTTTCTGGTTGTTTGTCTTGCCGGTTAAACGTTAGTTATTGTTAGATTGTTTTGGATTTAATTATATTTAGCTTACAAAATAGTAAGATCTGAGCTCAGGCCGCACTCTGGAATTTGCAGAGTGGTTAGACCGTTAGGTTTAGTTTGTAATTATTATTATTGATATTCGTTAGAATTAGTGACTTTGCAGTTCTTTTTCTAATTCCAAACTTTGCTATTGGAGATTAAACAGGTATTCTTCAAATTGTAAGGATCATCTTTCACATCATTCAGCATTGTTGTTACTTCTTTACATTTACTTGCTAAATTGTTAAGGCTTTTTTTTTTATAGAACAATAGTGTTGTTACTTCTTTACATTTACTTGCTAAATTGTTGAGGCTTTTTTTTTTTATAGAACAATGATGGTTCAATCTGTTCATTGTCATCCAACCTTGGATTATTTAAATATATTTTTGTCTTCAGCTGTATTCAGCTTCTGTACATCTGAATCTTGTATACACAAATTTTCAACGATGTCTACAGAGAAAGAAAAACATTATTAAGGTAGATATAACATTGCTAATTTCTGTTAACTTTTTCATATTAGATATCATCCCATTATACAATATATCTGATTTGAAAAAGTTAATTATTTAACTCGGGTGGGCAACCTTTTTTTGTAGAGGGCCTTATAGAAAAATTTATGGTGGACCACAGGCCAAAACAACTGATAATAATAGTATTTATTTAAAAAAAAGAGAAGGTACAGATATGTAAGAATACATAGCGTTGGTATTGGATATAATAAAATAATATGGCCCGCAGGCCGGAGGTTGCCCACCCCTAATTTAACTTATAAGGAATTGAATAAAATTAACACATTTTATATAATACTAATTAGATAATGATTTTTTAGCAATTATTTTTTTCATAGCATATATCATAGCTCAGAGTACAAGCAACAGATTATACATATAGTATACATTATCTTTTATAAGCATTTAAATTATAGAAAAGTGAATAAAAATAGATTAATATATAAATAACAGAATGCTTTATTCCATAATATTGCTGCAATAGTAAAAAACTAGCTATCATTTCATACCTGTATTTATCTCTAGATGTGAGATGTCCTTTCATCAATTGAAGATGTTCTTCCATAATGCTTGCATGTTTTTACTCTTACCAATAACTATATGAATTATTTTACAATAATTCCTTGAAGGACTACCACCAGTAGATCCAATATTTATAACCTTTTCCCTAACAAGAGCATAAAAACAGTAAAATTCAGTAGGCCACAATATATTTTAATACAGAACAAGATTTATTTTAAGAAAGAAATTAAGATAGTGAAATGAATATTTATTTCAATAGCAATTTCATTAATTTTTGTATTTTAAAAGCTTCAAATTTATGTTTTTACAGTATGATAAATAGTATTATATCTGTAATTCATTAAAATTAACATAGAATATCATACAAATAAAAATTCTTATATTACATGTAAAAATAAATGTTATGACTTAATGAATTTAATTAATTTTGCTTTACTTACCATGATTTACCACTTAAATTCTTTTTGTCCACATTTCATTCCACATTCTTTGCTTTGATTTAAGTGGCTTGACAGTAACTTTAATTTTAATATAGTAGAAGTGAGAGAGAACTGTTTCCTCCTGATGGAAAGTGGAGACTAGAAAGATTCTACATATAGCTTCTGGACCAGTGATGTGCAGAATGCCCAAGTGCACAAATGAAGTATTTGATAATGTAGTTTCTCTTGCAGAACTATAAATTAGGGATCCATAGTCCAGCTCTGATTGGATTAGTGACTGATAGATTTGCAGCATTGTTCAGTGATGTGTGCCAGGATAGAGAAGAGATGGCTTTGAGGATGTTTGCAAAAGGTCTGCTGTTCTTTCCCTTCAGATGGAGACAGGGACAAAAAGTGATCTTTTGGTTGAAAACAATTCCAAAGAACTTGGATTTGTTCAGAACTGGAATGGGTATGTTATCCAGAAAGACTTCCAGACCTGGATGGAGTCCTTGCTGCTAGTAGAGGTGGATACATGATGTTTTTGTGACAAAAACGAAAATCTTTTCTCAGATGTAGATTTGTTAATCCTATTCAAAGCAGTCTGCAACTGTTTTTCTATTAACCTCATGTTGATGGATTAGCAGGAGATTTGGAAATCATCAATATATAAAAAGCACTTCACAGATGTGGGTAAGCAAATTGCAATATCATTGATTTTTAAAGTAGAATGATACTTAATACACATCTTTGAGGTATACCTTCCTCTTGTAAATGGGGAGTAGATAAAATATAATAGCATCAATATGGACCTGAAGAAATAATGTAAAAAGTTCTTGATGAAAATTGGCAGATTCACACACAAACCACATTGGTGAAAATCACGGAGAATGCTACATTGCCAGATCTGAATGAAAGCCTTCTCAATGTCATGAAAAAAATGAAGAGACCAGATGTTCATGTCTTGTGAAGGCTTCTTCAATGGATGACTCAAGGCATATTAGATTGTCTGCTATGCTCCAAAAAGAACAAAATCTTCTCTGAATAGGCCATTTCTCTAAGTGACACTGTAATAACACCTAAGTGATAGTTCACCATATGTTCAAGGGTTTTGCAAAAACAATAATTAGTTAAAGCAATTGGTCTATAACTGTGAAAGATTCTTATGATTTTTCCCTGTTTTAGGGAAAGGAGTGATGATGCCTTAGTCCAAGCTGATGGAAATACATACATTCCCTACCAAAATTTTATTAAAAAAGAAGTAGGAGATTGGAAAAATGAATCAGGCTATAATGTCTCATCATGCTGATGTGGTTAGAATCCAGACTTACAATAGATTGTCTGAATCCTGTCTGAAGTTTTGAAAAAGAAATAAGTTTAGATTCTTGTATTGAGAAGAAAAAGACAATAATTATATAGCAAATTTTAAATGGTCCTGTCACATTGATATTATCAGAACCTCAAAAGTAGTGGTGTCCATTGAAGTCACCCAATAGCAGGAATGGTGAAGACACACAACTAATCAGATTCAGTCTTCCCTTTTATCTGGTGATAGATAGATGAGCACACAACTCAGTCTTAGGTCTCATAGACATGCTATCAAAGGGTAATCACTCTGCTCTGCTGAAAGGTGTGGTCATTGACCAAAGTTTTTGTTTTACTTATTTTTTTTTGTGTTATTGACTTCTGCCAATGGAGGGCAGCACCTTTTGTCCAAAATGGGACAGCACAAACTTTGATGGAAGGTGTGTATATGTATATATATATATATATATATATATATATCTCTTCCGGGGCAGATCGATTAA
The DNA here is from genome assembly GCA_000484575.1 of Olivierus martensii. Lineage (NCBI taxonomy): Eukaryota > Metazoa > Arthropoda > Arachnida > Scorpiones > Buthidae > Olivierus > Olivierus martensii. Next base: position 25,795 of record AYEL01077279.1, read on the forward strand.
TTTTTGGCTTCGTCGTATTGACTGTTGTCGGGTTCTCAGTGTCGTGTGAATATGGTTTGGAAACTCCAGCTTAAGGATTCTCTGGCTTACCTGTGGAGAATAGCCTGAGGAAGGAGACTAGTCGTGCACACAAAGAAATCCACATTCATCCACCTTCGAGATTGTTGTACAACTCGTCTGTACTTCTATAAGATAAGTATTTGCATATATCAATTCTGCTATTAGTTCCCACAAGTCTTAGTTTTATTTCTGGTATATCCAGTTTGATGTACCATTTGTGATTGATATGCAAGATGGTAACTGTAACCTTATTTATGTAGTTTTAATTCTTTTCTTTATATATTTTGTGTCCAATTTTTTTGGTACTATTTAATTAAATAAACTATTGTTTATGCAATTCCTTACCTCTTTGAATCATATTACCAACACATGGGAGTGGAAACAATAGCAGAATTTATTATTCTTATATTAGTTATTCTTTCGGGAACACACCTGGGGTTTGATATAGTTTTTGTTTGAACCTGTAAAGGAATTGCAAGAGGACTACAAGTAACCTCTACAATAATCCATCTACCACAAAGGCATACAGAAGTCTGTCATAGTTTAATCATAGCTGCCATTGGAATGTAGTTCAGCATTCCTTCCATGTATACATAATCCACTCAACCAATAGTCCCAGAGTTCCAGTTCAGCCATTCTCCTCAGCCTGAGTTCCACAGTGAGCTGAGATTACAGCTTCACCTTCCCTATGGGATTCTTGATTTCAGACTTTAATCACTGTTTGTGATGTTACTATCATATCCTATCTCTATCTGAAGGATTGAGACAACTAGAAGTTGCTCCAGAGTGAGAGCTGGAGGCTACACTATGAGATGTCCTTCCACAGGATCAGTCCAACAGTTGATCATGTCCCTCAGTTGCCTGAATCTTTCAAGATTCCTTTGAATTGCTGTAAGCATTCAACATACTTCATTTTCAGATTCAATTCATATGGAGCATAGCATGAGAACTGACCAACAGAAACATGGACATCTATGCTATTGTCTGAAGATTCATTTTAAAGCAAACGGATAAAGATGGGACTTGGTGGGCCCCAAATTTGCAACACCATCTTATATTACCATAGTTAATACATGTCTCACTGATAGATGCTACATCTTTTTAATGAAAATGTATTACCAGGTTTAGGATGTGTTTCCTGGAGCACAAGGCAATGATGACTGAAAGAGATTATAGACTTGATATCAATAAGATTTGTGAAGAAGTTAACTCTGACTTCTCCTATTATTTTATTATGATTTTTATTATTTATTGTTATTTTCATTACTGTTTAATGTATTATATTTTAGTTTAAGAGTTAACTCCCTTTCCACATTCTCCATCTCAGCAGTTAGCAATTATGTATTATGGACCAGAAATCAGTCTTCCAAACGAACTCTCTTGGCTCTTGATGTCATCTAATCTAAATTTTACCATTGATCCAATATAAGAATATGTAAAACTCAGTCCTAGGTCCCTTTGAAAGGTTTTTCGCTTTCTAAAAAGTTAACTCAATCAGATGTCTACTCTGTTCTACCCAGTTTTGCCTCTCCCTTTTCTCTATCTATTTTATTCCTCTTCCCAAAAATTCCTCTCTCTTTCTCTACTCCACTTCTGTTGCAAACTTACACTTGTTTAACCTCAAAGTTATCTGTCCTGCACATAAGTTAAGGAAAGTATTAGAGAAGTTATTAAATAAATCTTGTCCATTAGTCAGACCGATCATCATCAATAATGCTCAAAATATCCATCTAGAGTAGTAAACACAGTCTTAAGCACAGAATCAGGATGCATGGGTAATTGTAGGAAACTTAATGTTGCATCCAACATAGCATACATTTTGTATCCTCCTGAATAGTTCAATAAGTCATCAATCACTGGTAAGGGAAATTTATCCTTGATGGTTTGCAAGTTGAGACACTTGTAGTCTATTATTAGTCGAGGTTCTCCAATCCTTTTCCACACTAATATCACTGGGGGTACTATATGGTGAGTTAATGTTTCACATCAGTCCTTTCATTTACTCGTGACCTCATGAATAATCTTCCCTCTCTTTAGGTGGGGTTCAGTTTGGTGGTACAGGCTTGCTACCTGGATATCTTCATCTCAACTTGGTTAGTGATACTTATTTCTCCTGATGAAACTGCAAATATAATTATGTACTCATTTATTAGTGCTAACACTCATTCCTTGTCCACACTAGAAATGTTTGCACCAACTGGTACCTGGTCCGCAGTGATAAGTTTTCTCTAAGATTTGGCCTTTAAAACCTGCTTCCCTGATTTTTCTAATTTCGATATCAGCACATACAAGTTAATTCTGTGGTTTTATCTCGATCAAGCACTCTATATCTCGACGTATTGATAAAACTTGCTTCATTGAGTTGATTGTAGGTAAGTATAATTCTTTACAGTTAACATATATTGTTATGTCTGATCCATTGCTGCACTCAATAACTACAGGACCATCCTGGATATCACAAGTAGCTGCCATCAGATTAATTTCTCTGGAGGGAATCTTTGTATTTTTGTACTTTCTTTCAAAGTTATCTCAACTCTAGGATTAACTACAACACTGAATTCTGGTAACACCTTTTGCTCATCATCAGTAATTAGTTTTACTTGTCCTTCCTTTTGTATAAGTAAAACACCTAGTCAGTCCATGACATTTTCACCTATCAGCACAGCTATTCCAGTAAATGCATCATCTTGCATGACTTCAAACTTAATGTCTCAAAATTCTATATCATCTATTTTCACAGGTAAACGAAGAACTGTGGAGATCGTGATTGGGTTTGTTGCTTTAACATGTCAGATGGCCAAATTATGAATTTAATTGATTTTATTCTTATTAATGACACGTGAGTAAGGATGATCAGAGTTCAAAGGTATTGGAAGATCAGGAAATAACATTTATAAATTATAAAGTACATAAATTTAACATTTGACAATAAACACATTAAATGATAAAAAAAAAAACATTAATTAGCAAGGTATCCGACAAACAATTCATTTTAATTATAATAAAATATTAATGAATACAGATAATTGTAAAAAAATGAAAACTATTATACTCCCTATCTTAATTTGTTAACAAATTTTAAGTCCAAATAACTTGCATCTACACTCAACATACCCAGAGAAAGAGAATATATTTTTTCTGATTCTTCTAAGTTCTTCCTTATTTTTACAAAATTGTTCTTAAAAATTAGTAGGAAAAAGATCTTGTACTACACATACACAGAACAACAAATACGACGATAGACTAAACACTACACTCTACAGACTCTCGACTAACAGATGAGTGATGCACAAAAGACTGACATATTCTGAAGTTCTTCCTTTTCTTTTTTAATGCTTAGAAAGTCCACCAATCCTGGTTATATTCCTGGAGAGGTCCGAATTGAAACCATTTATCTGATTGGAGAAATTCAATTCCTCTCCTCCCTCAGGAATGCTGATGAACAACTGTCAAAGTTAAGAAAATAACTTTCTTTCTTGTGAACTTCAGATTTATTATTGTGACTTGTAAGGCAACAAGTTTTTTCCTTCTCTCCTTCTCTGAATTGTTTACAAGTTTAGATTAGAACTATATGATGGCACCGATCTCCTGTTTTACTATGTCAAAAACTTTTGAAATTCCTTTAATGAAATTTCTGTTTCCAAAAATTATCTGATTTCATTAATTTATTATTTTCTACATTATTTTATTATTAATTATTATTACAGCCAAACCTCATTAAGACGAACTTGCTTGGGACAAATTTTCGATAGTAAGAACTATCTTCCCCATCCCCGGCCTGGTGTATATTCAAATAATGTTAAATTATTCGTTTATGACAAACTCGCTTAATAAATTCCCTCCATTAGTACAAAAGAATTTTCAAGCTTATTTTCACATATTCACACTGTGGTTCAAAGATGAATTTTTTCCTTTTGTCAAATATACAGTACATCTCAGCCTTAATAATCCAATTCACACACTACACGTTTAAGTTTCGACGAGTTTACAGTTAGCGTAAGATTACAGTTTTTACCAGATCAAGTCTTGAGCTCCCATAGGAAACAATGGCCACACGTTTAAGTTTCGACGAGTTTACAGTTGTTAGCGTAAGATTACAGTTTTTACCAGATCAAGTCTTGAGCTCCCATAGGAAACAATGGGACTTCTTCTCCAGTTCCGTTTTTACTGGTAAGATCAAAGAATCAGTCCCCAGGATGACGTATCTGTCATTAGATTAGTACACAACTGCAGCTAGCCGCGATTTCATGTATCATATGCTGTCCGGGTGGGAGCACCGTATATTAGAATGAAAGGAGGCACTAATAAACCAAACCCTCTCTTAGCAAATGTGCACTTTTTCTTGCCAAAATAAAGTAAATGAAAGTGATTTTCTGCAAAACTACTTGACATAGAAAGGTCTGGTTTATTTTGGTTAGAAAGGGGTTTATTGCAGCCATTTGATTTCTAGCGTTTGTCAAGTACAGTCAGTTTTCTATATTATACAGTACTGTATTTGTTGTGTATACAATAATGCATAAAAGCATTAAAAAACCGCTAAGTTTTGAAGAGAAGCAGGAAATATTGAATGAAATAGAGAGAAAAAAATCCAAAATAGCTCAAAGCCACAGAATTCCAATATTATACAGTATTGTATTTGTTGTGTATACAATAATGCATAAAAGCATTAAAAAACTGCTAAGTTTTGAAGAGAAGCAGAAAATATTGAATGAAATAGAGAGAAAAAAATCCAAAATAGCTCAAAGCCACAGAATTCCACAAAGCATGTTATCTATAATTTTAAAATACCGAAGTAAAATCGAGGCAGCATTTGCCACAAATCAATTTGAACCAAAATGAAAGCGAATGAGAACTGCAATGAATGAAGATGTAGAAATAACTTTGATGAAATGGATTAACAAGGCTCGGAGTCAGAATACGACTTTAACTAGAGGGATACTACAGGAAAAAGCATGTTTCTTCGCCGATGCGTTGAATGAGCAGGACTTAAGTGTCTACTGGTTGGCTTTACTGATTCAAAGATAAACATGGAATCATCTGTAAAAAAGTTTGTGGAGAAGAAGGGAGTGTTAGCTCTGAAACTACAGACGCATTCTTACATGACAAATTACAATTTGTTTTGAAAGAATAAAAACCATGCGACGTTTACAATGCTGATGTAACAGCACTTTTTTGGAAAGCACTTCCAAATCGTACTCTGTGTCAAAGGCCAAAAATACTCAGCTGGAAAATGCAGTAAAGAGCAAATAACTGTAATGATAGAACACAACATGAATGAATCAGATATAATACCTTTGCTTGTCATCGGAAAATCAGCAAAGCTGCGATGTTTTAAAAATGTGAAAACTCTTCCAGTGCATTATAATGCGAATAAAAAGTCCTGGATGACATCTGAAATTTTCACAAAGTGGTTAAAGGAATTGGACAGAAAATTATATTGTGAGAAAAGAAAATTTGCATGTTTATTGATAACTGTACTGCACGCAATGAAGTAGCGTCATTGAAAGCCATAAAGCTAATTTTTATCCCTCCAAACACCACTTCAAAGTTGCAACCATGTGACCAAAGGAATAATTCGATGTGTTAAATTTCATTACAGAAAAGAGATGATTCAACGAGCTATAGATGCCTTCGATAAAAAAATTTCCTTCCAAATTAATTTATTGGAAGCATTGACCATTTAACGGAGAGCATGGAGGAATGTTAGTCAAACAACAATTCAAAATTGTTTCCATCATGCTGGCTTTGCTTTAGAAGTAGAGATACAAGAAAATTCTGACGAATTAAATGAAATCGACTTTAGTACGGAGGATGCTCAGGAACGGGAACTTTTCCCAACAACATAACTTTTGAAGATTATGTCCCGATGGACGATGAAATTTTAGCAATTGAAGCAGTGAATGAAACTGAAATAATCAATTCATTAATGAATAGAGAAAACTAGGAACTCTTTAAAAAAAAAATCACACACAAAAAATGAAAGTTGGTTTAGCTGCTGAGACACTCAGTAGATCAGTTGCCAGGATTCATTAATGAATAGAGAAAACGAGGAACTCTTTAAAAAAAAATCACACACAAAAAATGAAAGTTGGTTTAGCTCCTGAGACACTCAGTAGATCAGTTGCCAGTGCCATGCTGTTTTGTAAAAAAATTGGGTTTAATGAATTCAATAAATGTGAGAGTACTGTAAAGTTTGTTAAGATCATAGATCTAACGTTTAATATTTTAAACAGTTGTCATTCTATAAGCAAAGGCACAAAATCACCTATTTCAAAAAGAAATCAAATGATAATATATAATCAGATTAAGGAATGTACTGATTATTTACAAAACTTGAAATTTGCAGATGCACACTTATTTGGCAATCTGCCAGAAAAATGGCATTGTATGGATTTATTAATGATCTTTAAAGCATAAAAGATCTTGCAGAAACTTATGTATGGGGAGAGAATTCAATATTGAAATTTGTTAACATGCAGACTAAGCCAAGATCACTTGGAACTATTTTTTTCTTCCATACATACTAAAGGTGGCAATAGAAATAATCCCAATGCAGTGCAGTTTAGATCTGCTTACAGGAAATGCTTGATTGTACATGTAGCACCATCTCAGAATCCAATTGTAAACCTGTGGATAGTAACATGCTTTCTCCTTCTAGAAATATATTGAAAAATTCACGAAATACTAAAAATACATATAGATCAACTATGAATGCTTTGGGACTTGATCATGACTATTATAAACCTCATTATGAATTATTTAGCTTGTACATAGAGAATATTGTTCAATTTATTGCAGGAAGTGTAATTCGTGCAGTTTCAAAGAACATTAATTGTTTTCAATGTTTGGAACTATTATTTGAAAACAAAAATAGTGACAAAACAGGTTTAATTGCTGTAAAAGATGTAAATGATTCTCTTTTTAATCCATCACATCATGTAGTAAAATTATGTAAAAATAGCTGATAAAGGTATTTAGGAACAATGAGAATATTCTGAGAACAAACAGTAAGCAACTAATGCTAAAACTTCAGACAGAGGTATTTTCAATGTTACCTGGTTCCTTGCTATTTGATTTTGATCATTTGTTTACAGCTACAGAGACAGATGAAGAATCTCATTATGCTACTCTCATAAAATTAATTTTGAAACAGTATTTTACTTGTACACTCCATTACACCTGTAAAAATTGGTCCATGGAGGAAAGGGGAAAGCAAGTGAGGCAAATTTTCACAAAATTAATACTATTTAAGGGACAATAAAATTATTATTCTGGGGAGGCTTAAACAGTAACCTATAAGTTTACAAACTTTCAAAAAAAGAAACTATTATATACATACATGTTTATAATTGAATGAATATTTTTCATATTGATGTACATAATTTATAATCATCAATTTTGTGCATAATTTTTAATTAATGGAATAAAATACTTCTATTTTTTATTCTCACTATGGTTTACTATGGAAACTATAGTTTGTTAGTATAGTTTTTATTGATATTTGTAACACTATAGTTTTATGAAACTCGTGTGACAGCCTTTATTTGGAATAGTCTCTAATCTACAAATTTTACCACATCTGTCAAGTGAACTACTCGTATACAAGTTGCTACTTAGACATACTGAAAAATATAAAAAAATAAGTTAAATAAAAATAGTTCTGTTTTGCATATGTCAACAAGACATGCAAAGTTTAAGATTCACAGCAATCTGACATTACTAACCATGCCCACTCGTTGACACTTTAAAACATGGCGGACTCATGTTCAACTCTTTCAAAGATGGCGGCACAATAGCCACTTTATACTTATATATACATATTCTAGCTCGTTGGTTACGACTATATAATGCTGCATTTTGTCAAAATTAACAACAACATAGATTAATTTGTAAATAATAACTGAAAATTTCCTAATAAATGCTCATAATCAATTTTCGGAAAAAATGATAAATCAATTTTTGGAAAAAATTATTGAAAACCTGTCATTAAGCCTACCTAACCCTGTTGTTTATGTAGTGACATTGACGTCAACCTCTGGACACTCGATATTGGAGAGGCACGCTGAGGGGACAAACGTGAACTTTGACCTAGGAGAGGACACGCAACGACAGTTCCCAGGACAGAAAAATTTAGTCGTTCGCTGGACCGCAACACGATCAGACTCAACAGAGAAAACTCCTTCAAAAATATACGTTCGTCTAACAGTAGATAGGAACCAACGAATCATATTCCTATATTGGTGACCCGAACGTGATTCGTAAATCGCAGAATACAACCTGCATTTTTTTATTATAACTGGTGCGAAACCCGCCAACCGTCTAGATCTACCAGCATGGAAGACGAAGCTACCAGTTCAGAGACAGCGGCCACCATCACAACGGAGCCAACGATCTCCCGCATCGCCATCAAACTACCACCCTTCTGGCGTCAACGCCCGGAAGCTTGGTTCCGGCAGGTGGAAGCGAACTTTTCGCTATCAGGTATAACGCAAGATTTGACTAAATTCAACTACGTCATTGCGTCTCTCGACGGGGATACATTAGAACAAGTGTCGGACATCCTCTATAGCCCGCCAACAACTGATCTGTATCCGAGTATCAAAGGTGCCTTAATTATGCGCTTCGCTGATAGCAAGGAGCGCAAGCTAAAAACATTGCTGACTGACATTCACCTCGGCGACAGAACGCCGTCCCAGCTACTGCGGATAATGACGGATTTAGCAAGGGGTGCCTTGTCCGAAGATGCGCTGAAGTCCCTTTGGCTGCAACGGCTACCTATAAACATACAAACCGTTCTTTCCGCCAGTAGGGATGACATTTCCCAGTTAGCCGTGGCGGCTGATCGAATTATGGAGGTAACGGAGGTCGCCGCCGTTCGTTCCGTTGGACTCCAGCCTAATAACGAACTGCCAGAAACAGCTTCTGATCAGACTCTTTCTGCTATCCACGAACAGTTGCAATCTCTACAAATAACAGTGGCGTCACTCGTTGAGCATCGTAATCGCCCAAGATTCCGTCGGTCCCCTCGCTCAAGAACTCCATCACGCTCACGTGATTTTGATTAACATGCCTTTATGCCAATTTTATGACAAATTTATAACAAGTGTTGGTTTCATGCTCAAATAAAGCACTTCTTGTTAGTATGAAGTAATACATAAAAGTAGAAAAAAAACAGACATATTATCTCAGTGTTTTTTTTTATAAAACAGTTCAAAATTTTAAAATATTTTACATATATTTATTTGAAGTTTGAGTACTGTTTCATTATTGTGTTCTATATTAAAATTTCACAGATTTTAATATAAAACATAGTCAGCTGAATTCATCATATGAAATAAATTTGGCTTTTCTGCATAGAATCAGAATTGAATCTGGGTCCCAGTCTTCAAAATTTATGAGGGTCCTGGCTCAGCCTTTTGTATTCCACAATCTAATTCTAATAAATTATTGCATCCGAAGTATTTCTTTCACAACTTTTCATTCATTTATATGAGATTGAAGAAAACATGACTTTATTTTTATGAAATCTTAGCCATCCAATAAATTATTTGTTATTTTTTGATTGTGGCAAGTCTTGTGAATAAAATAAGCTATGAATGAAGAAAATCAATCCATATTTTTAAAAATTATTAATAAAAAATAAAGTATTATGCAAATTTTCATTAATTAAATTACATTGTATAATTAGTCAAAAATTAACATAAATTTATTAAAATATTGTCATTTTTTTAATAAAATATATTTATTGGTCTGTTTTTCTTTCATTTCAATAATTTTTAATTTTTTATGAATTTTTGAATTTATATTAAAAACCCAGCATATGAAAATCGTCCACTTTCATACATAAACAGCTATAACATTTTTACTTTACTTTAATTGGCCTGCAAATGCTTTGTTGACATAATACACCCAATACCACATTGCAACGCAGTAAAGTAGGCTTGGCTACGATTTCCTATGAAACAACTGGCCGCCATAAAACGATAAAGTGTCGTGTCTCTTTAAATAGCCTGAGGATGTTTACATTACGATTTCCTTATATTTTACTGTATTATTGGTAAAAGTAAAACAATAAATGAACAAATAAGTAACAATTTTGTTTATTTTAATAGAATTAAATAAAATTATCCCATATTAAAACTGAAACATGATTAATAAAATTGAATAGAATGAAGAATCGCTACGATTTGATAAAAAAAATAATCCAAATTCTACTAATACAATCGACTCAAATTAGTTAACTTAATAATATTATTTTAAAAAATTTTGGAAATTGTAAAATTTAGGAATCATCATCAGAGAGAGATATTTTCATTCAATTAATGCAAAAAAACTGATACCTAATAGCTGCACTGATTAATTCAGGATTGAATTTTTTTTATTGTTTTTTGTTCTGCTTCCATAACATGTTATGGAAAACCTTAACAGGTTAAAAATAAATATGATAGAAATTCATATTTTAATTACTATGTTTTGCAAGTTTTTTACTTAAGTTTTGCTTGAGGAGAAGATTACTGGGATAATATTTTGATAAATTTTCATGTTGTCATTTTATTCTATTGTCATAATTTTTAAAGTTCTTAATAGTTATTATTTCAAATTTTTATTCTTACAATCTTGCATTTTTTTTATGTAAATAATTTCTTTTTCTAAATAAGTGATGATTTATTTTGAAAATATTTTAATAATAATAATTTTATTCCATAGGTTTCTGTTAAAAGATGGACAACTATGGCTGTGTGCACCACAAGCAAAACAAGCAAGTATCCTGAATAATAACAATAATAAATATATAATTAATAATTGAAAAGTTTTTCTTCTCATATATTTCAGGCATACTTTGATATATATTTTTTTCATTTTCAGATATGGAATTGTTTAGCTGAAAATGCTGTATATACAACTGATAGAGAAGCTTGTTTTAAATGGTTTTCTAAGGTTATTAATTTTAATTTTTTAAATTAATGCATAGACTTATATTTTTATAAGTGTATAGTGTATATATTATAATTTAGAATTATTTACTTTATTATTAGTTAATGGGAGAAGAACCAGATCTTGACCCTGATATTAATCAAGATTTCTTTGTAAATAATATTCTGCTATTGGACCCTTGCCTAATGACTGAAAATGGAATTAGGTATAACAGTAATTATATATGTTTTTTAATGAATTATTGCCATATTTTTAAATATTTTTGAATATTATTGCTTTCACTACAGTTTTTCCTGACAATTTTTTTATAATTCTTATAAATTATTATAGGATAAATTTTATTTGTAATAATATAGACAAATATTACAAATAAAATTTATACAAAATTATAATAACTAAAGTTTGATGGTTAAGAAAAGAGTTTTTATTATTCAAATCTATATAAAATTATTTAATCATACTTCTAATTTTATAAAGATTTAAACATAAGATAATGATCAATATTTTTATTGATTCAGAAAAAATTATCATCAGTGCTTAAATGCTTGATATTGGTATTAATAAAAATACTACAATATATGTGAATTTTAGAATGGTTTTATGTAAAATTGGTAGAATTGAAAAATAATGTGTATGTTTTATAAGATAACAAATTTTATAATTTAATTTTCAATTATATTGAAAAGCTTATGTTATAATTAAATAAATTCATGTAAAAAATGTCTATATTCATATTATATTAATATCAGTAAAAAAACACTCATATAAATAGAATACTTTCAAAAGCATCCTTAAATTTAATCTTTTTAACTTTATATTATATTTATTCCAAATTTGCATAATTTTTTCACATCCATAGTTCTGGATATCAAAACAAAGACATATTAGGAAATTATAAGAGTAATGATTTCTGATTAATTACTCTTAATTTTCTGTTAGTCATAAAATTAAGAGTAATTAATCAGAATTATAAAGTATCTTTGATAAATATAGATTATAGATAATCTATAATCTACATTTATCAAAGATACTTTATAATGGCTTGTCATATTTCACAAATGAATAATAAATTTTGTTTTTTAATAATTATATTCACTATAATAAATATAAATATCATAATTTGATATATCTAAAATATTGTGTATACTCAAGTATAAGTTAATTTTGTAAGTAAGTCCATCCCATAGTTCAATATTAAAAAAAATCAGTACAGAATTAAGACCCATATATAAGCCAACCTTCAAATTTTAAGAATTAGAACAATATAACATTTATTGAAATCAATTGCACTTTCTAACAGTTAGTAGTCTATGTTCTTTCCAAATGTTTTAACAATTCAAAACACAAGTCTTTTATGAAAGTATGTACAAGTGCTTCTCAAGTTACAAACTTAATTCATATGTAAATTTTGTAACTGAAATATGACTTTTGTGGTCCCAAAATTACTTAAATAACTTTATATACCATATTTTGTAATATATTTCATAATTGGACTAATTAGAAATTTCTTATCTCACAGATTTGAATAAAAAGTTTTGATTACAATGCAAGAGTTTTTTTTTATGTAATCACCATCATCTTGAAATACTCCTGGTAATATGCTAACTAATTATGTAATTTTATATTATATTCATTGCTAGAGCATTCTGCTATCATAATGTTTAAAAATCTTGAAGAATTTTTGAAATTTACTGAAATTTGAAAAGGAAATTTCATGCTTGTAAGCATGAATGTTTGTAACTTGAGGAACAGATGTAAACAGAAAACTGACATCAATTTTACATCTACTACTTTAATAAAGTTTTTATTATATTGTCATCATCATTAATTCATATTAATTTCAATATGTTTTAAGTATACTAAATTCTAACTCAATTTTGCAAATAATTACTAAAAACAACTATAATTGCTAGTGATCAAAAATATTGGAGACTGTATAAATTGTTTAATCAGAAATATTGGGAATTTTAACATTTGCAGTCTATAAAAGAAACAAACTGAAATAGTGACTGTCAAATTTACTCAAAATGCATTTGTTCTAAACAGTTCTGATTTTATTTGGCAAATACCTCATAAATATATATTTTCTTATAAATTTAAATATGAGCATTCACATACATCTATATATTTTTAGTAATAGAATTGGAGAAGAAAGTTATTTGTTAGGAAAAAATATGATAAATATGCAGCTGCAAAAGGAAGTGCTGATGGCTTGAAGAGAATTCAACATACTGCCTTTTATATTTTACACATTATATGCATGAAGTATTCAATATTTAAATATTAGCATATGAATATTCATACATACATACATACATACATTTTTAATAATAGAATAAGAAGGATAATAGATTTTCATTATGAATAAATAGGACATATTATGCAACTTCTGCAAAGCACAACAAAGATGCAGATTATATTAAATTTTACATTAAAAAATATTTTTCATTTTTAACTGACTTATGTAAAACCCAGCTGCCTTTATAAAACTTCTTTCTTTCTTTTTCTTTCTTTTTCTTTCTTTCTTTCTTTCTTTCTTTTTTTTTCCAATTTATTTTGTATAAATTGGAAAAAAGAAAGAAAGAAAGAAGTTTTATTCTTTCTTTCTTTCTTTTTTTTCCAATTTATTTTGTATAAATTGGAAAAAAGAAAGAAAGAAAGAAGTTTTATCCACTTGAAAGGGGGGGAGTACTGTAGTGACGTTGACGTCAACCTCTGGACACACGATATCGGAGAGGCACGCTGAGGGGACAAACGTGAATTTTGAACTAGAAGAGGACACGCAGCGACAGTTCCCAGGACAGAAAAATTTAGTCGTTCGCTGGACCGCAACACGATCAGACTCAACAGAGAAAACTCCTTCAAAAATATACGTTCGTCTAACAGTAGATAGGAACCAACGAATCATATTCCTATACTTAGAAGAAAAAAATGGAATCGTCCAAAGCTCTGCGAACTCAAATTCGCGCCTGAACCTATTAATCTCATTGGTTTGTAAGTATTGTAAGGAAGCCAAACATCTGCTTATTCTCCAACTTTTTGGAACAAAGTGTACATACAAATACAATCAAAAGGAAATGGAGAAGTTTAAAAACATTAAAAGTTTCAGATCACAAATGGTGGATACATATTCAAATTAATCTAGTATTCTCCCTCCATATTTTTAGAACTAAATTCTAGTAAATTTTAGTGTTTAAAATAACAACCAACACTATTCTGATATTTGAAATAAATGGTATGCATATATACAGTCTTATATATTTAATAATAATAATAATAATAATCATCATCAACGGAGAATTAAAATTAAAAATATGCATGCAATAAATTGAATAAAAAATCAAGTAATATATTATATTAAAGGTAAAATATTAAAATTTATATATACGAGAAAATATCTGGATTTTAACTATTTTGTGTTAATTAGATTAGTACAATGTACTGTTAAAAGCAATTATCATTTTCCTTTATGCATTGCTGAGCTGATCTAAAAGCTTTAGATTCTTATTTGAAGTAAAATCTGTAAATAAAGTTGTAAAACATGACAGAAATTTGCCAGCCAAATGGAATAAGAAAAATGAATGTATCTTGTGTATTTGAGTTTTGTTTTTGAAAGAGCGAAATTTTAACTTTTGAGTTTTCCATTGTATGATAGAACGCGATTCTGAATTAAAATCTTTTCAATTCAACAAGTGGATATTTTTTCAAGTGTTTCTTTCAGTTTCAGTTTTTTCAAATTGTTCTAGTAGTTTTTCCAAGTATTTCGTTTCAAGTTTCAATTGGATATTTTTTAAAAAGCAAAATATACATGGACATGGAAATTAACTTTTGACAATATATTTACAGATCTGAGGCACAACACTTTCTATTTGAAATTTAATGGAGAGAACTGTATTCAAGTAATGCAAGCCCTGCAATTACTTCCAAGCTCACGTGATATGAACGACAGAATTTCTTGTTTGAAATGCAACAGTAGCATGAAAAAGGTAATATATTCTTTTAGCATTATCGGTTACAGATACAGATACGCAGGTAGACAAAAATCAAAAAATGGTAAAAACAAAACGATGTGATTATAGGATATCTATGCTGCATAACACAAGGCTCGAAAATGTTTATATTAGCATTTTAGATGTGCTAAGACTAACATTAAGTTTTGTTAGCAGATTACCTGTGTTCATGGCTGCAATAGATGTAAATGTAAATGAAAAGACTGCAATTAAATGGTATACATACTGCAGGGAGGTATGCATGGTAATAATGGGCAATAGAAGGGAAGAGAGAAATTGGAGGTGAAAATCCATTGAAACTGACATGCATATTTGTACACGAAAATTCAACAGAGGTCATATTCTGCTTTCTGAGCGAGAATGTGAATGGTATACATACTGCAGGGAGGTATGCATGGTAATAATGGGCAAGAGAAGGGAAGAGAGAGAAATTGGAGGTGAAAATCCATTGAAACTGAGATGCATATTTGTACACGAAAATTCAACAGAGGTCATATTCTGCTTTCTGAGCGAGAATGGGTTTCAGGTGGGATCTGCAGGCAAACTAAAGAAACTTTTTTAATTTGAGTGCCTGACTATAATCATGATACACTTTTGCTAATAATTTTAACATATGTAAATAGAAACTCCATAATTGTGACTAACAGTGCAAAAGTGTATCAATGATTAGAAAATTAGTTTTCCAGCCCATTATTCTGTTTGTCATAAAAAATATTTTGTCCATCCCATAAAAATCTGCATACAAATACAATTGAAAGAAAATGGAGAAGTTTAAAAACATAAGTTAAAAGTTTCAGATCACCAATGATGGATATATATAAAAGCCAATTTTTATATTTTGAGTGTTTATTTAAAGATATAAACGGCAAATATATCAAAGATTGTGGCTAGCGAATGAAAATATTTTTAGAACATGCCAGGCAAGTTTATCTTGGACCAGGTAAAATATGTATTCAATTGAGAACAGTCCAAAAAATTATAAAAGAAAATCCACCAAAGAAATTACGACAAGAAATATATGAAGAAAATAATGATGAGGCATTTAATGAACCAAATCAAGACAAAATATTTTTATCAGGAGAAAAAGTATGACATTGATAAAAACAAACATTTATTTTAAAAAAAAGGCTTTGGTAATTCTGCATAACATCATCTGTAGCAGAGATTTCAGTTCATTGCCAGGAATTTACACAAATATTGAGCCACACAAGAAAGAAATAGAAGAAATGATTTCATTTCTGCTTAAAACAACTCATTTATTTAGTCCAGAATAGCATAAATTGAATAAGTCAATGGAAAAAATTTTACATCCTAGTTTTTTTATCCAACTATGTTTCTATTAAAATAGATGCTGATGGGGATTGCTTTTATTCGTCAGTTTCAATTGCACTATTCGAAGATAATAGTCATGTAGAAGTATTAAGGCTGTGCACATTTTACATTATGTTGAAATACAGAACTGCTATAGAAGAAATTAGAATTAACAGCATAAATTGAATAAGAAAAAATTTTACATCCTAGTTTTTTTATCTAACTATGTTTCTATTAAAATAGATGGTGATGGGGATTGCTTTTATTCGTCAGTTTCAATTGCACTATTCGGAGATAATAATCATGTAGAAGTATTAACGCTGTGCACATTTTACATTATGTTGAAATACAGAACTGCTATAGAAGAAATTAGAATTAAAAATCACGTGTCGCAATTGTTACATAACATTGCACGTGGAATTTGTGTTAGCAGTGGCCTGTTCTACGAAGCTACATAATTACATCCAGATTTAAAAAACAGATATTTGGGCCAATGAAAATCACAATATTCAGTTGTGCAACAATATTAGGCCAACCAGTTTACATCTATTTAGATATGAGGCAGTCATCACGACGTTTTCTAAATATAACATGTATACCTTCAGAACTGTCCGATAAATTTCTGGGTGGATTTCTACAATTGGCTCACGATTCATTTGCTAATAATCCAGCCATAAGGGTTGTGAAGGATCGAGATGTGAACGATGTGTGTTACATCCGAATAAGGAAAAAGTTAGTATTACAAGTATACCTGAGGGTAAGGAGCATAACCGACACCATGTTAGACAGGTGCCAATCCGAAACTGGATGACGTTTTGATGGATTTTATTTAACTATAATAATTATAATGTTTTTTGTAATTGGTTATTTATTAATTTATCTTTATATGTAAGAAGAACTACGAATTATTATTTGTTTGGAGATGATAAGAAAATGTTTAGTCGAATGTAAATGATTATGTAAATTGGTTTCATGTTAAATGTACAGTAGGGGGCTACCCTGTTGTCCTTCCTACGATTGGTAAAAGTTGTTCATCGATGTCGTACCTCCACCACCACCACCACCACCACAGTGAAGTTGTTCTGTCAATGGCCTTTAAGGAGAATTGGGAAGGACCTTTTACTTACAGTATTCATTGTTTGAATAATATAAGTTCTTGTAATATTTTTGTTTTGAATAAAAGTTTATTAATGGATTCGTTTTTGGCTCTTTTGGACTGGCTAACCAGACTAGATATCCACTTGAATATCGTTATGCAGTTAAGACAATGGGAAAGTCAGCAGTCGGCAGGGAGGGGTCAAAACGGACATGGTGGCCGCCCGGCACCTGGTGCGAGACATTATAGTATTATTGTACAAATCTCATTATAGTCCCATACTGCCTGTTTCATCACTCTGCCTTTGATACCATTGCACAGAACATTTACCTCCCTAGAAATGAGCCAAACAGATTTAAGTTTGTAGATCCAATTATGTGTTTTACATGAGAAATCAATACAATTGGAAACAAGGAATTATTCAAGAGAAAGAACATTTATTTGAAATCACAGAGGAATTGGTGGAAAGGATAAATTAACACAGGCTGTAATTAAAAACTTGCAAGGTCATTATTGTCAATATTGTTTCTAATTGCATGCTGCAATTAGAAACAATATTGTGATGTTGAGAATATGAAAAAAGACTTAGGGATGATATTTAGACATCATGCAGGTGATCACAAAGATTGTAAAGAATGGTGTCCTGCAAAACAAGGAAATCTGGATAAAGCTAACAAAAATAGACTACCTTTACTTGTTTTGAAAGAAATAAAGCCAATTTTTGAAACATTAGCTTCAACCGATTTGCTTGAGAAGTGTTCACATGGAGAAAACAATAATGAAGCATTTCATCCCTTGATTTGGCAGTATTGCCCTAAAGAAGTATTTGTAGGAAGAAACGTTTAGAACTGGCTGTATATGATGTACTTATAACTTTTAATGAAGGAAACATTGGCAGATTACCAATTTTTGAAAGATTGGGGCTACAATGTGAATACTGTTCCAATACCTTTCAAATGCTGATAATGAAAGGTGTGTAAGTGCATAAAAAGCTGCATCTGAAGAAAAAGTAAAAAGGAAGCAAAAATCAATAGATAATTTGTTAAAAACAACAAAAGATACATCATATGAGGCTGGTGCATTTTAAATGTTTATCTATTTAATAAAAAAATGTAATACAATACTTTAAAGTGCATTTTCTCATATTTTAAATTTCAACACATTTCTCTTGGTTTTGACATGATATCTCAGGAACTATTAGTCCCAGTAACAATTTTTTTTCCTCAGACAGCTTATAGTGTCCTGAAGATAATGAACTAAAATTATTACTCTTTTTTTATTTTATTTTTTAATCTTCACTTTTCAAAAGTAGCAAATTTTTGCTATGAATCACTACATTATGAAAAAAAAATTTGGAGTTTTTTTATTTTATTTTTTAATCTTTACTTTTCAAAAGTAGCAAATTTTTGCTATGAATCACTACATTATGAAAAAAAAATTTGGAAAGGTGTTGTACCTTGGACCAATGTGTACCTTGGGCCTACACTAATTCTATTGCCACCCATAGAATTATGCAAAAACTAATAAGTGTAGTTCATACATATGCCACTAGAGGTCACTGTGATATTAGTTTAGTTCAAACTGCACTGTGTATTAAGAATTTATTAAAAACAAAATTAACCACACAAAAATTTTTTAAAATTGCTCCCTTTTATTATATATACTTAGCATGTACTATTTGTATTAATATAAAAGTCATGGCTGACAAAGTATTGTTTTAGAAGCAGAAATATGTAAAGTTTTTTAAAATTGCTACCTTTTATTATATATACTTAGCATGTATTATTTGTATTAATATAAAAGTCATGGCTGACAAAGTATTGTTTTAGAAGCAGAAATATGTTTTTCAAATCAAGTTAGGCCTAACCTCTGAATGATGAGATAGCTTTATTTGAAATGTAACCAAATGATGTACCTTGAACCTAAGAAAGATGTACCTTGGACTGGTCCAAGGTACAACATCTTTTATGTTCTTCAATGGGCCTACAACACTATTATATTTCAAATTAAGGATTTTTATTGTGTTCTACTCCTTACTAGCTTTTTAATGTCTGTCTCTTTTCAGGTACATCCATGTTCTATTTTTTCTAAAAAAACTAAGATGCCATGCAGTAAAACAGGGATCAAACGAACACCAGTTGTAAAGGAAGACACAGAAAAAGCAGTGGAATTGATACAAAAAAAACAAATTAACAATATATGGTGCTGCAAAAGCATTTAGTCTCTGTAAGACAACCCTTTTGAGGCACCTCAAAGTCTTTAAGACATCAGGATTAACAAAGTTTTCATATATTCAGAACAATGATATAAGAAAAGTTTTAATGATGAAGAAAAACTTTTGGTCCAATACATTAAAAAAGCTGCCCATTTTCAGTATGGTTTGACTTTAAAAGATGTACAAGACCTAGCTTACCAGTACGCAAAACAAAATCACAAAGATTATGACAAATCTTGGGATGTGAACAAAAAGGCAGAGAAATATGGCTTCGTAACTTCCGCAAGAAATTTTAAAAGATGTACAAGGTCTAGCTTACCAGTTCGCAAAACAAAATCACAAAGATTATCACAAATCTTGGGATGTGAACAAAAAGGCAGAGAAATATGGCTTCGTAACTTCCGCAAGAAATTTGCTCATGAACTGGCATTGAGAAAACCTGAAGCAACAAGCTTGGCTCATTCAACAGCTTTTAATAGAGCAAATGTTACTCTGGTGTTTAAAAATTATAAAAAAGCACTAGAAAAGAATCCTAACATAACTGTCTTTAATATCTGGAACTGCAATGAGATTGGTTTTTCAACAGTGCATGTTCCAACAAAAATTTTGGCATCAAAAGGCCTAAAACAAGTTGGAAGCATGACAAGCGCAGAACAAGGTACCAATATCACTTGATAATCCAAACATGATACTGCTTTGTTAGGCATATATGAAGAGTAGATGATCCGTTTGAACTTAGTACGGCAGAAAGAATGAGCATTTATACGAGGAGCCGAAAAGAGAGTGTTATTAACGATAAGGAGAGAGAGGCGATATCAGAAGCTTGGAAGTATGCATTAAGAAAGTAATTCGTACATAACTGAAAGCTAGATATGTGAACACCAGTTTGTTAAAAGGACATTTTTATTTTTATTTTATTTTTTGTTTGTAGTTTTTAAATTGTTATAATAGTTATCGGGGATAATTTTGAATGCACTGTTAATCTAGCCTACGTTATTATGCTGTGAAACTTGACGTGTTTAGCACGTGCGGGTTGACCTTATATTTTATGATGTTCTGAGATTGGGTACAACCCAGAGAACGGTGTTGTTTGTCAAATGCCTGCAGTCTGTATTCATTTCAGCACACGAAGCTGAAGATGACTATCGTATAGTCGAAAGCGTTACTCCTTAGGAAGCAACAATAAATGCTTTTTTACGAGACTGCTGTGAGTGCTGAGTTTATTTTTACATTTTCTTGTAATATCACTTTATAGCTGCTATCAATGTTGTGGTGGTTTTATGCCTCCTATGTTAATATTTCCTCGGAAAAATTTCAAAGATTACATGCTCAAAGGTGCTCCAGTTGGAACCATAGGAGGTGCCAACCCAACAGGATGGTTAAATGAAGATCTGTTTTATGAGTTTTTTTTAAACATTTTCTCAAATATAGTCGAGCAAGCAAAGACAATACAGTTATATTGCTGCTTGATAACCATGAAAACCATATCTCTGTTCCAACTATTCAATTGGCTAAAGAAAATGGTGTGACATTAGTTACATTTCATCCCATACTAGCTATAAAATGCAGCCCTTGGATAAAGGGGTGTTCAGACTACTTAAAACATACTACAACACAACTATGAATGAATGGATGGCTAGGCCTGGGAATGCTGGAAAACCAGCAACCATCTATGATGTAGCTGAACTGATAGAAAAGGCATTTCCATTGGCTTTTACACCTTTAAACATAATTCAAGGATTTAAAGTTAGTGGACTTGAACCTTTAAATGAAAATATATTCCAGGATGTTGAGTACTTACCTTCTAATGTTACTGAACAATCCATGCTACAGACAAAACAACACAAATCTCAAGAACATATGACTACTGAATCAAATCATGAAAATTCCAACCTACAAGTTATGAACATAGAATGTGATCCTTCAACTTCTACTGCCTTGCTAGCAACACCATGTAATGCTCAGTCATTATCAGTATCCATTGTTACTCCTGAAGAAATCAGACCATATCCAAAAGATCAGCCAAAAAAGCAAACCCGTAAAGGAAGACCGAAAAAAAAAATAAAATCGTGTATCCTGATAACCCAGAAAAAATTTGCATTGAAGCTGAGAAAGCTGCTAATTAAAAGATCAGCCAAAAAAGCAAACCCGTAAAGAAAGACCAAAAAAAAAAAATCGTGTATCCTGATAACCCAGAAAAAATTTGCATTGAAGCTGAGAAAGCTGCTAATTCATTGAAGAAACTAAAACAGCCATGCAGGGAGACAAAAAATAGAAACAGGTCATCAAAGAAAAAAATAATTTACAGCTCTGAATCTGAGATAGAGATTACAGATTTATTTGAAGAATCTGGTCTTTCTGAAGATGATTTTGTTGAATTGGAAGATAAAGACGGACGGAAATGGATTCTAGTGGGAACCGACCTTAATGTACCAATAATGTACAAATTGAATGTGGTGCCTTTGTATTAGTAAAACTTGCAAGCAAAAAAACTATTAAGTATTTCATAGCTGAAATTAAAGATATTCTTGAGGAAAGTTATGAAGTACAGTACTTGGAGATATCCAAACTCTCAAAAATTTATTAGAGAGGATGAGACTGTCTATGAAACAGACAAGGATGATGTAGTATTCAAACTTCCACACCCAAGCTTTACTGGTGGATCAGCTCGTCAACTTCAGAAATTGACATTTGGAGTCAATTTATCCAATTATAATGTTGAATAAACTATTTACCTTCAGAGTATGGAATCGTTTATAGTAGTAGTTGAATTCAAAAAGTTTTATAGTTTAATTTTAAAAAATTTATAGTTAATTCGAAAAAAGTTGAATAAACTTGAATGAGTTTATTCTATTTGACTATTTCACAAATTGTAATTCACTGATCTTCAAACACATGTTTCACCTGCTTACTGTATTCTAGTTACTATTTTATTCAATAAATGTAAAATGTTTTTGAAAATTTGACTAATTTTTTTAGAAAATAATACATGGTCCAAGGTACAACATATTTAGGACCAAGGTACAACACAGGTGATGTACCTTGGTCCTAAAATACTTTTTTTTTAATATTTAAAAGGACATAAAAAACAACATTAAAAGCTTAACAAAAATATATGTAACATATAACATTTCATAATATTCATTATAATGAATATAAGTGTTTTTTCATATTGGAATTGAATTAAAAATTAAACTGTCAAAGAAAGATCCAAGGTACAACACCTTCCCCTATATTTTCTTAATGGCTAATTCTTAATTATTTTACTTCATATTGCTTATTAGATAGGGTAGAAAGTCTACAGCAATTTTGAAATGATTAAAAAGCTAGAATGTTGTGGACATATTCAGAAAAGGATGGGAAAAAAGCTTATTGATAAAGTGAAGGAATCAAAAAATAAGATATTTAAAGAAAATGGAAAAACTTACAGAGGAATTGGTGGAAAGGGTAAATTAACACAGGCTGTAATTAAAAACTTACAAGGTCATTATGGTGCTGCAATTAGAAACAATACTGGCAATGTTGAGAATATGAAAAAAGACATATGGATGATATTTAGACATTGTGCAGGTGATCACGAAGATTGTAAAGAATGGTGTCCTGCAAAACAAGGAAATCTGGATAAAGCTAACAAAAATAGACTACCTTTATTTGTTTTGAAAGAAATAAAGCCAATTTTTGAAACATTAGCTTCAACTGATTTGCTTGAGAAGTGTTCACATGGAGGAACACAAAACAATAATGAAGCATTTCATCACTTGATTTGGCAGTATTGTCCTAAAGAAGTGTTTGTAGGAAGAAAACGTTTAGAACTGGCTGTATATGATGCAATTATAACTTTTAATGAAGAAAACATTGGCAGATTACCAGTTTTGAAAGATTGGGGCTAGAGCAAGGTAAATACTGTTCCAATATCTTTCAAATGCTTGACAATGAAAGGTGTATAAGTGCAAAAAAAGCTGCATCTGAAGAAAATAAAGTAAAAAGGAAGAAAAAATCAATAGATAATTTGTTAAAAACAACAAAAGATACATCATATGAGGCTGGAGCATTTTAAATGTTTAGCTATTTAATAAAAAAGTAATATAATACTTTAAAGTGTATTTTCTCATATTTTTAAATTTCAACACATCTCACTTGGTTTTGGCATGATATCTCAGAAACTATTAGTCCCAGTAACATAATTTTTTTTTCCACAGAAAGCTTATAGTGTCCTGAAGATAATGAACTAAAATTATTACTCTCTCTGTGTTTTTTAATTTTATTTTTTAATCTTTACTTTTCAAAAGTAGCAAATTTTTGCTATGAATCACTACATTGTGAAAAAAAAATTATATTTTCTTAATGGCTAATCCTTAATCAATTATTTTACTTCATATTGCTTATTAGATAGGGTAGAAAGTCTACAGCAATTTTGAAGTGAAACAAACTAATATTTTGATTACTATAGTGACATAAAAAAACAGTATATTTTTTACTGATAATTTGACTAAAAAAAACTAAGTTTTTTAAAAATTCCTCCTTTATACTTTTACTGGCATCATTATTTATTAATTTGACTAAAAAAAAAACTAAGTTTTTTAAAAATTCCTCCTTTATACTTTTACTGGCATCATTATTTATCAAATTAAACAAATAATAAGACTATCTTATTAAATAAATTTTTTACATTTTCATGGACCATCCTAACCTTAAATGGATTGGCATTATTATTTATCAAATTAAACAAATAATATGACTATCTTATTAAATAAATTTTTTACATTTTCATGGACCATCCTAACCTTAATGCATATTCGACAGATTCTACAGAATTTTGTATAACAGTCGTATATGTATAAATTATTTAAAAAATGGGTAGGTGTATAGCAGGGGTGGGCAAATGGCGGCCCGCGGGCCGGATCCGGCCCGCGAAGGCATCTTATATGGATTATTAAAGTCAGATGTTTACATTAAAGTGCCACAAAGATTAAAAAGAAACAATTCAAATACAGTATTAAAACTTAAAAGAGCATTATATGGATTAACAGAATCCCCTAAATGTTGGAATGAAACAATAGATGAATTTTCAAAGGCAAATGGATTTTTATAAATCAGAATATGATTATTATACGTATTACAAGAATAACTGTTGGACTATGTCAATAATGACATACATCAACATTCAGGCATCTATGTCAATGACATTTTAATTATTGGAAATGGAGAAGATACTATCATATATGTAATTCCATCAATAGATGGCAGCACTATGTAGACGAGCATAAAAATATATATATAAATAAATAAATAAAAAAAAAGACAAACTGATGGGTCAGAGCAGTTTGAGGATGTGCTAGCTAGAGGTAACCTAAAGTTGTGTGACTGTCCAATTCTTTAATCTTAATCTCATTGAATTCTATAGCAAAGAATATAAAACATAACATGGTGTCAGAAAGGTACGTACTCACACATATTTTTTTTAAAAATAAGGCGAGGAAAGACAGAGCTGTAAGCCAGCCAGAGGAAAACTTGGAAATAAATAAAAAAAAAGACAAACTGATGGGTCAGAGCAGTTTGAGGATGTGCTAGCTAGAGGTAACCTAAAGTTGTGTGACTGTCCAATTCTTTAATCTTAATCTCATTGAATTCTATAGCAAAGAATATAAAACATAACAGATACTATAAAAGCATTGAAAAAGAAGTTTAATGCCAAGGACTTAGGGGAAATGAAACGATTCTTAGGAACGGAAATAGAAAGAAATGAGAATACCATAATTGTAAAACAGACTAATGTGATAAAGAAGATATTAAATGAATTCAATATGAGTGAATGCAAAGGAATTAAAACACCTATGGAAATAAATTACAATATACAAATTATGGATAATAAAGAAATACTAGATGTACCTTACCATGAATTAATTGGAAGCCTAATATACTTAACAGTGACATCAAGGCCAGATTTGGTATATGTTGTATCTTATCTTAGTAGATATTTAGATAAGCCAAATGAACAACTGTGGAAGGCTAGTAAGAGTGATTCGTTACTTGAAAGAAACAATTGATAAAGGGCTCATATTTAGAAGGACAACAGATACAAATTTATATTGATCCTCAGATGCAAATTGGGCTGGAGACAAAAATGACAGAAAAAGTGTAAGTGGCAGTATGATTCTACATGGAATGAATCCCATAGCCTGGTTTTCCAGGAAACAGACATGTGTTGTTCTGTCCACCACCGAGTCAGAATATATTGCTGCTGCTGCTACAGCACAAGAGCTGGTGAATATTAAAGTGCTTAGCAAACATCTAAATTTTATCAATGATGCTGTATTATTAGTTGATAATATAAGAACTATTTCTATGTCAAAAAGTTATGAAAATTCAAAAAGGACTAAACATATTGATATTAGAGCACATTTCTTAAAAGACCTTATTGAAAAGAACATCAGCATTGAACATGTAAATTCAAATTAAAATTTAGCAGATTTACTGACAAAGTCTATGTAAAAAAAATTTCAAACTTTGTAAATCAGTTCATGTATTAGATAGGAGGAGTGTTATCAATCAAAAAAAAAAGTTAATTTTTATGAGAGTAACAATTTAGTTAAAATAAAGGATATTTAAGAGTGTAATGGATATAATTTAAGGTTTTTTTTGCAATGCTTAAGTTTAAAAAATTTTAAATTTGCTGTTAAATTTGAATAGTAGTGTTGAGAATAAAATACTTTTTTGTTATGGCGCTAGAGTGCGCTAGTGTGTGACTACCGCGTAGTTAAGATAAATTATATCCATTACACTCTTAAATATCCTTTAAGTTTTTTTTGCAATGCTTAAGTTTAAAAAATTTTAAATTTGCTGCTAAATTTGAGTAGTAGTGTTGAGAACACCGCCGTCTCGATATACTGCCTGTTCTCTGCTATGGATATAACATAGAAAGCAGCGCGACAACTTTTACAAAATGGCAGTGGCAACAACAGAGAGCACACACATTCTTTTCTCAGTAATAAAATTTTCTATCTTTTTATTTTTTTCTAAATGACAAAAAGTTCCTTTAACTTCTGGTCCTCACAGGCTTATCTAACAGACTGATAAGTGATAATGGTGCAGCTTTCAGTAATACTGAATTCCACAGTTTTATGTTAAAGAATTGGATAATCCACATCAAAACAGCATCTTACCATCCTAATTCAAATAGAATTACAGAATGGGCAGTTTGCACTATCAAGACAGCAATAAGGAAAATTAACCAAGGGACCTTGCTCAATCAGCTGGAAAGATTTTTATTCACCTATAGAAGGATGCTATTACCTGCCACCAGCATGTCCCCTGCTATGGCCATGTTGGGATGACCTCTACGTAGTTGCCTTGATTTGCTGAGGGGAGATGATGGAAGTATGGATGAAATTCAGGCTCTATTGTTTAAAGTAGGCAACCCAGTTTGGGCTCGCAACTTTGCTCAGAGTCCCAGGTGGATTACCGGCACAGTAACCAAAACGAAAGGTAACGTCATGTTAGAAGTGCTAACTCCCAAAGGATCAATGGTGCACATCACAGGATCAGGTTTGCTTGAGATTACCCACTCAGGAAGTCTCCCACAATAGTCCTGCTCCCATCAGAGATGTCATGACTAGTTTAACTCTAGCCAAAATTTCAGAATCAGTAACCAAAGCCACTCCAGTCATTCCCCTAGTGATGTCACCCAACTGTCAGAACAAGAGATGTCAGCCATTTCCCAGGATGGGCCATCTGCTCTTACAGCAGATGTCGGGAAGCATGAGTCTGCAAACACTACAAGAACGTCTGCTGTAAGTTTCTACACTGGTTCGTTGCTCCCCAACGTTTAGAACTGTAAATGATCTTTTTGTTCTGTTAATTGAAATTGTCATTTTTAAGGGGAGAAAGAAATGTTATAATTGTTCTTTGTTATTACTAAATATTTGAATTTAGAGGCACCACTGTGCCAGATGTTTCGGAACATGTGGTGAATCACGTCCTTGCCCTTCTGTCTGGTCTGTTGTTCTCGGCCATCGACCGACATAGCGCCAAGTTGAACAAAGACAATTGTGTATAATTGTCTTGTTCTGTTCTCGTATTTCTTCTAACAACTAACTTATATAGTTGTTTCAGAACTAATATATTTTTATTCTAGATTTACAACAAAATATACAAAATCTACTTCTATACTTTATTTTAAAAATACGAAGAGGGAAATTAATCCAATATATAGCCTATATTTATTAAATTATTGAGGTTATTATTAATAATATAAATAGCAAATTAATATGCAATTATCATAATATCAGTAATATTGTTAGATTTTTCACCAAATTAGGGGAATTTTGAAACAAATATTTTAAAAGAATATTTTAGTAAAAGTCAAAAATAAGATTTTATGTGAAGAGCAGCAAGTTATCTTTATTATCTCTATTATAGATTATACATTTTTTCCCTCTTTGATCTGGATGGCTAATTTTTCAATTTCATGCTTTATAACTCTTGTCATATTTAATAAAAATTAAGAATATTTGAATTAAAAAGGTTTTTTAAATTATTTATTCTGCTTATTAAAATTATAAGTGAAATTGAATTTACTTGCTTAATATTTACTATTAATATACTATACAGTTAGTGAAAACTTAAAATTATGATAAGCATGAAAAAGTATGAATATATTAGTAATTATTATGGTATATAAAATTTTATATAAAAATATAAACACAGACTCAAATATTAATAACTTTTCCTTGTCTTGTGAAGGAGCTATTTAGATAAATTTAACTTTTTATTATCATTATAAATATTATTAAAGATTCAAACTCAACTTGAATACTTCAATTAAATTATTTATTATAAAGTTTGATATTTATTGTAAAGTTTGATTCATATTTGGATTGACTCAAAAATTTGTCTTTTTACAAATTTCTACTATATAATATAAAATCTATATGTACTTAGGATTTTTCTTTTATTAAAAATATTATGTAAAATGAATAGCAAAAATTTTATATAAAGACTTCAATTTATTTATTTTTCATCAAGAATTCATTAAAAATTTATAAAATTTTGGTTAGTATGATTATTTATAGTGAAAAGACATTAGCTAATAATATGATTTAGCTACTATTTAATTGATCTCTTAAACTATTGTATTATCCAACTAACCAGTTAGATAATAAGTTCAGCGTATCCATATACAAATTTTAATTTTTAATCATTATTAATTAAATCATTATTTAATTTTTACTGATATTTTATCATCAGTTATTTGCAAAATGCCATTATTTAAAACATTAGATTTTGTAAGCGATTTCTTTTTCAGATTTATTAATTTAATATACTTTTCATATAGTCGCAGAAATCAAGAAATCTTTGGTGATAAAATAGAAGATATTCCTGATTATAATATTGAGCGAAAAAATGATGATTGGTGTACTGGAGATAAATTTAATGAAATAATAGGTTTTAAACTGTGTCTTCAAAGATCTTATCCTAATCTTCCAAATGATCTGAAACCATCTACTTTTATTTTTGGTAATATTGAATCCAAATATTCACTGGAGAAATATGACAGGTAATTTTTGAAATTTAATTTCTGTACTCAAGTTTTTAATTAATTATATTTTTCTAGTTCTATTTATACTGTTTTGTTTATATATATATATAATATATATAAATATATAATCAGAAACA
>AYEL01077280.1:0-85395 GCA_000484575.1 Olivierus martensii
AAATTATTTATCTATATTCTTAATTCTTTTTAATATAATAGGAAACAGTTTAAATAGACCATTTAATTACTAATAAAAGCAACTGAATTCTAATAAAATATATCTAAAAGGGATGAAAGTCCAAGATTATTTATTTATTTTGTTGAATTTAATCCATTTAAGCTGTCTTCTTATGTTAAAAATATACTCTACATTTTACATTTCATGATGATATATCATCAAAGAAATAAATCAACTGTATATATAAATATATTATTGTATAAGTATAAAATTAAACATTATAGTACAGTAAGACCCCATTTAACATGGGGGATACATTCCAAGGAAACAAAGCGCTAAATAAAACAGCGTTAAATGAGGTTATTTTAACACGTAAATAATGAGGATAGGTGAAACAGGACAGTGAATAAAAAATATATACATAGCATTTTTTTTTATTTGTAACATGCATTATTACTAACATAATTATATTATGTTAGTAATAATGTATTTTGTAACATTTAATTATAACATTTTTTATTGCCAATATCGATTTGTATTCATAAATCATTCATGAAAAAGTTCTTAAAATTAAAAAATAAAAAGTTTTAAAAACAAAAAGCAGTAATCAGATTGCAGTAAACTAGAAACAACGAAAATATATTGATGAAAGAAAAACATTCTAACTTCAAGGAACTATAGTTTAAAATGGCAGCATTCAGGTTAAATTAAAATAGAGTAATTATTATTTTTATTACTGTAAAATAACTTTGATTTCTGATTATAAATATGAACTCTGACTGCAGCAGACTTTTGTATGTACTGCACTGCCTGATATCAAATGCACTGTGAGACTGCATAAAGAGTATCAATGTAATAAATTCTTGCAATTTCGGATTTATGTAAGAATAACAGTTTGAAAAATCACACCAAAATGAATCAATTAAAATATAGAATTTGAAAAAACCGTGTTATATCGAAACAGCATTAAATGGCGCAGCGTTAAGTGGGGTCTTACTGTAATTTCATGATAATTATCCCTAATTGAGATTATTTGAAATTGGCAATCTTGAATACTATACTTGCCAGATTTGAATTTATGAAGGTTACTGTTACAAAATTTATATGTAATTAAAAAACTGAAAAAGTAAAAATCATAGCTACTATAAAGAGCACTTCTAAAAAAACAGTGGTTGTCTATTATGAAAAATTTTGGTTATCAGTAAATATATAGAGTATTATCAGTAATATGGTATTGGATATATAGAGATCAGATAATGAATATATTTTTGATTGAATAATAAATTCCTACTCTTATATATGCATATGTTATAAAATTCATAATAAACCACAGAAATAGGTAATAGGTAACTATATTATTAACGTATATACATTAATATATAATATAATAATTAATATAGCCATCTTTCTCTCTACATATTTTTGCATTAGAGCTATAATGATCTACAATCTTCTGTAATGATGAATATGGTTTAAATGAAAATTGTCACTATTGTAATTAAATATTATTTTGTTTGTTAAGTAAATCATATATTCTAAAAATAAACCAAACTGTAAACTGAATTTAATTTTATAGACCAAATTTGAAAAGACTACACATTAGCTTTGAAAATTCCAATGTGCATTGTAAACATGCATATAAGATGTTGAGACAATCCAAACTTGTTTATTAAATACTGATAGTTTATCATTTGCAGAGCCAGCTCAGACATCAGTTTTTGAGACTTCAGACTGAAGCCCCATGTTCAAAGAGACCCATAGTTTGGAAATTTATAAGAAAATTGTATTTTTGATGTTTCAAGAGATGTATTGATATGGGAAATATTTTAATTAAATTTATATTAATTTTTTGTCTTTTTATCATTGTCTGTACTGGATCTGGCAATGATAAAAGGTGCCAGCAGATAGAAAAGTGTTTATAAAGTTGGAAATTGGAAAATGTAAATAAAAAGAGGAAATTGAAAATAAAAAGACAAGGGTAATTTCAAACTGATATAACACCACATGTAAGTATCATGTAGCAGTGTCACAAATATCTGATAAAACAAGTCTCAACAAGTTTCTGTTGCATCAAAATATAGTTAACAGTTTGGATTATATTAATGTTATTTATATGTTTGTGTACTTTTAACGGTATCTATTTCTGATTGTATATAACTTTAAAATTGTAAAATTATTATAACTCTTGAAAGATAACAATATATTTTTTGACTGTTTGAAAAAATTTGCAAAGATCATCTAGAAGATATATATCCTAATATATATGTAACATTAAGAATTATATTAATGACTGCTGTATCTGTTGCTTTATGTGGAACATAGTTTCTCAAAATTAAAGTTAATAAAAAGTTATTTGAGATCAAGTATGAGCAAAGAAAAATTAGAGGGACTTACCATGTTATCTATAAAACGAGAATTAGCAAAGCAAATTAATTTTGATGATGTAATAGTTTGGCAATACAAAAAGTTGTAGGAAATAGGTAATAATTGAAAATAATATAATTTTTTTGTTTTCTGTGATTCTTTGTTGAGTATATAACTCAATGTATTTAATGTTTGCAAATTAAATTTAATAAAATATAATTTTTCAATAAAAAATTTATTTTTTGTTATTGGGGTCCCATTAAATTTTTTCCCAAGGCCTCATAAAACATCCAGCCAACTCTGATTGTTTGTCATCACATTGACACACTGTACCAAGTGGCATATAGAGGATAGGAAATTACACATGCTGTCCAATATACTGTCACAGATTTATTTAAAACTGCATTGATCAAGTTTCCCAAGTAATATTCATATTGATTTATCTATACTTGTGGAACTAAGTATGTACTAAATTTAATGCAAGTTTCAACTTCTAGTATCAAAAATTCAGATTATTAATCATTAGAAAAAAATTGTAAAATACTTGCAATGTTGTGAAATGCATGAAATATTCAAAAAATTTTCATATAATCTACATTTAATAAATATTAATTTATTGTATATGATTTAATATATTTTAATTAAAAAACAATTACTTACAATTATAATAAAATCTTTAAAATTTTTAAATTACAGAATTCTTCACATTTTGTTGTTACTGTATCATGTAAATAATAATTCTTTTTAAGAATTACAAATTTATGAAATACAGGCACTCCTCATGTTACAAACTTAATTCATATATAAGTTCTGCTCATAATTTGGATACTGCTATTATTTGGTCCCAAATGTAATAAAATAACCTTATATACTGTATTTTGTAATATATTTCACAGTTAGACAAATTGGAAATTTATTTCACAAATATGACTAAAACATTTGGATTATAAAGTGAAGGTTTTTTGGTATAATCACTACCATCTTGAAATAGTGTTATAATATGTTAACTAATTGTGTAATTTTATATTGTATTGGTTGCTGGAGAATTCTGCTATCATGTTTAAAATTTTCTGAAATTTGAAAAATGAAATTTCACATTCTTAAGTATGAATGTTCATAACTTGAGGAACACCTGTATAGTATATGCATCATTTCTGTTTCATTATATGATATAAATTCTTCTGATTTTTAATAGTAAAATCCAAAAATTTTTCTTCAATCACAAAATAGTCAGACTGGTTTATATGAAATGGTAACTATCATGGACTGGCATTTTACAATGTTTTTATCTAAATCTGCATCCTGCTGATCATCAATGTGTTACACACATAACATTACAAAGTTTGAGAACAGGATACTCAGTCCCAGTTTACTTGTCATCTTATTGTTCGACCCAGGAGCTGGCAACAAAGGTCAGGTTGCCTTAGCCCATAGATGACTGCCTTTATTATCCAGTCCATGGCCAACAGTTCTATAAGACACAAAATTTTTTTAATGATGGTTAGTAAAAAATTTGGATGAACAGTCCTTCAATCCACACATTAGAACTTTGTTAAAATGATAAGAAAATTCAAAATTATACATAATAATAATGATGATATCAATAAAGAACAATTATGATGATGAAGAGACATAAGATGAAGACAGTTTGATAAAAGAGAATGACTAATGAGCACTAGCTGAGGACAAGAGAATTCTGATGAGGAAAGTGGCAAATTCTGTTGATCCTGATGAGAAGACGGCTTATATACATATGAAAGCAGCCTCAAGCATAATATGGGGACTCAGATGAATTTTTTTCTTCTGCTTCTGTCTCCAGTCCACCATCTTGCCATTTCCATTTGGTAGAAGATTTGATGACAAAGTTAGACACAACCTCAAGTAAGTTTGTTAATGATGATGATGTATTCAATTATTAACTAAAATTAATCTTTCAGTTGTTAGTCATTGCATTTAATTTATGAGATCAGCATTGGCTGGAATCTCAATATAATTTAATAAAACTATCAGTTTTACAGTTGAATCAAGAATCAAGAAATTGATTCATTATATTAAGAATACAGTTGAATCAAGAAAATGATGCATTACAAACAATGGATACACATTGGATAACTTTTATGTTGAATTCAACTTGAATTCAAAGCATATGATAATGAAATTATTTTGCAAACCTAAGTAAACATGGAGCATAAATATTTAAACAATGATACATCCATCAACCCCCTAGGGCAAGAAATGAACAGATGATCACTTGTATAAAGAAAGAGATCAAATAAGAATATAAAAAAAACAATAGAGAATGTAGTTAACATTATATAAATATCTTATGATTATGTATATATTACTCTTCATGATGATTTAAAGATGCATCATATCTGTCAGATATTGTTCTAAAGATGTTAAAAGACAAGCAATAGAAAGACCATTCCCTCATTAATAGAAAAATTTATTAAAAAATGAATCAATACTAAACTATTGTAGAGAATGTTCACTATTTCATATAATCCACAGATTAAATCTTTGATATGGGAAGCACATTCATTATAACAAAAAGATTTCATGCAGACAGTGAAAAATGGGACAATGCCACTTCTAGTCTTTTTGGGCACTTATGATGCAGTAACAAATTCATTACCCAAGGTAAATCTGTAAGGAAGATATATCAGCATTCTCAAACATCATGAATCAATGATATGAAAACAGCATCTATAATACACATAGAAATAGGTTCTTCAAAAAGATACTGTCTTCATATATATCAGTTGTTCCTAGTGTGAAGAAGTTAACTTTGATCTATCCTATTATTATTTTAGTAATTTAATCTGTAAAGAGAATGACATGAATTAATTGCTCTGTAAACTAAGAAATTTGAATTCGTTGCATGACTTATATAAATGAGACAAGCTCAGGACTGTAAAAGTCACTTGGATAAAACATACACATCAACTGACACAGCGAGGTGTTTCGTATTGCATCAGAGCTGATTAATGACTCGAATTTCTTGTAAGATCAACCATAGCTCAAATTTGTATCAGAGTGTGGAGATATTAGAATTAATTAATATTTAAGGTTATATTTATTATTGTTTTGAATATTTGGATTCTCGAATTTTGATTAAACAAGTTTTATTGATAACTTGATTTGTGCTTTATTATTGCTTAAATAAAGCTTTGGTTTACATTTTTGTAAGCAAATAAATTTATATTTTATTATTTAACTTTACTTGTTTTGAGAATTTATTCAATTTATTAGCATAAGTTTGTAACATTATTTTTGTCATTTAGGTCTAACACCTGTTTGATACTTTAAGCCATAAGGTTTTTGGTTATTTGTTTTTGTTGGGTAAATGTTAGTTAGTAAGTGATTGATAGATTGTTTTATGTTTTTTGGTTATTTGTTTTTGTTGGGTAAATGTTAGTTAGTAAGTGATTGATAGATTGTTTGATTTATTTTAGAAAACAGTAAAAAGACCTGAGTTCAGGCTGGACTCTGGATATACAGAGTCGTTAAAATTATTAGGTTAGATTATTATTTATGGTTCAAATAATCCTAATCCAGCCAAACTTCCCCTAGTGGTTTATTTTTGAATTAACTGCCAAATTAATAATTATTTGGATGGATTAAATAATTATTAATTTGGCAGTTAATTCAAAAATAAACCACTAGAGGAAGTTTGGCTGGATTAGGATTATTTGACTTGCATAAATCCCTTAGTAAAATGTGGTTTATGATTAGTTATCTGACTTGAGCCAAGTCTGTCGGCCCGGATTTGCCATAGAGGACCCGTGGCTAGGAGACCCATCCGGGAGCACTGGTGTTGGCGTAAGTCCGATAATACCTAAATTACATACATCCCGAAATTGAAAATCTGCCGGTGCCTTGGTAGTCTAGCTGATAAGACATTGGGACGGTAACCCGAAGTCCCTAGTTCGATTCCAGGCCAAGGCAAATTTTTAATTTTGGGAAATTAGTAAAAATTATAGTTCAATTATTAATCCGACAGATGGTGGCACCATAGCATAAATTATAAATAATTATTAATTTGGCAGTTAATTCAAAAATAAACCGCTAGGGGACAATTAAAGTTCAATTATTAATCCGACAGATGGTGGCACCGTAGCATAAATTATAAATAATTATTAATTTGGCAGTTAATTCAAAAATAAACCGCTAGGGGAAGTATGTCTGGATTAGGATTATTTGAATCGCATAAATCCCTTAGTAAAATGTGGGTTATGATTAATTATTATGGTTATTGGTATTTTGGATTATTGCAACCTTGTACTAGTCAATGAAATATCTATATTTCCAAAGGCCTCTATTTGCCAGATTTCATCCTTGCAGATTATACCATACAAAAATAAAAAGTGATAAAAAAATTTGAATCATCAGAAGAGATAAAGTGTGTCAAAATGAGTTCAATTAGATTACAAAGACAAAGAATGGTTTTAGAACTTTTAAACATGCTATGAACATTGGTAAAATTGTATAACTGTTGAAATTAAGTATTTTGAAAGACATATATATGTTTTAACATAATTTTTATTAAATAAATTAATATAAAGTTCAGTTTATTTTTTATTGTACTTTTTATATTGTTTATTCGCTCAAAGTATGGAAATATTAAAATTTTTAAAAGTTTTTCTAGACATATTAATTATTTCAATATTTAACAATTTTTTATTCTGTTATATAAAAAATGTTTGTTTATTTTGGCTATGATCATTAAATGGTTTTGATGAAATTTGGCACAAAATATTTTATTACATAAAGAGCATTGCCAAATCTGTAATATTTCAGCTTTTTTATTTTTTTATAAGCCTGAGACAGAGATAGTTGAAAAACTTATTACATGGCTAATTCTTTACTTTCACTTAATAATGGAATGCATCCATGTTCCTAAGTGTATATTAGATTTTAATGACTTATAAGTGATTGAAATTCATCTTCTGACATAATAACAGCAAACAGATGAGATAAATGATAAATTTCTGAATCATCATGAAATTACTTTGCTGAATAATAAATTGATATATGCTATCTAAAAATTAATGAACTTAATATGGAATACTTTCCCTAAAAATATATTGCATAGTTTGTTTTATTAAAAACAAAATTATGTAGGTATGTATTAGATGAAAAATTCATGCATAGCAAAATTCAAAAAGACAAAGGGCTCTTGAGTAGTTTTACTTGTAGTTTGTGTTTGGTGCAGTCTAATTGAACGTTTTTTTATGACTAAACAATAATTTTGATAAAACTGTTTTCAGACACTTGTTTATTCAGCAGTCACATCTAAATTTATTAATTCAAGTTTGAATTATAAATTAAGTTCAAAAGATTAAATTATCAAAACAGTTTTAGTCCAATATGTTATTCATAATTTATAAATTTCATAATCTGATAAATAAAAAATATTTTCTTTTGAAAAAATATGGAAACCAAATAATAAAAGAAATTTGCAATTTTGTCTGAAACTCAATTTTCATTCACAAAAAATAATAAATTTGTTTTATATACAGTATTATATTTACCTTTTCATAACCTTCCATGTTATGTAAATCTTTCAGTTCAAAAAGATTTCCATCTACTGCTAAAAGAGAAACTGAAGAATCAGTTAAAATCTTTGGAGAGATAGCAGATAATTGGAGACAATTTTCTTCAACCCTCAAAATTTTTAAACGAGGACATTGTGCAATAGCTTCAGGTAGTACAGAAAGCTAAAGTAATAATATTCCAAAATATTAGACAAAATTTTTATTATACAATCCAATTTAATAATATTTAAAATAATTCACCTGATTCTGATTCATATTTAATTCAGCAACAAATAAATTCTGAAGATCATCAGGCATCTCTGTTATTTTATTATGAGATAAATCAAGCATTTCTAGATGAGGGAGATCACAAAAAACAATAGGAAACTTTGTTAAATGATTATTAGAGATGACCACAGTTCTTAAATTCTTAAGCTGGGAAAGACATGAAGGCAGTGCTGTTAAACGATTTCCATTTAAGGTAAGTGTTTCTAATTTGGACAAATTTCCTATTTCCTTAGGTAACTGAGCTGAAATGATTTTTAAAATTCCTTAAATATATCATCATTTTTTAAAACTAGAAATTAATAAGAAAATGGATGGATTATACTAAATAAATATTTTACATTTAAATTAAAAGTGATTGTAAGATATATTATTGTGTGTAATTATATAACTGTTTTTATTATTTGCATATTAATTTAATTCTATTTTTAAATCTTTTGATATTTAAACTTCATAAAAGTTTTATTTTAACAGGTTATATTGATAGTCAAAACCATTTTAAGAATACATCTTTTATTTTTTAAGTCTTGTAAACAATTTATTAAATTTAAAGTAAGAGGAACTGCAATAAATAAATAAATAAACAATTGCTTTGATGTCAAAATCAACTTCAAGAATAATACAATTTATTCTCTCATCAAAACATGTATGAATGAAATCAATAGTTTCGTTAGTGTAGGGAATAAAACTTAAAATAAGAATAAATGGAATGAAAAGTAAAATTTCATGTTTATTTTAAGGATATTTTATTTAACTAAGATAAATTACATTCTTGATGCCCATCATTTCTATTCTAATAACAGACAAAATCAATTTCTCTCAAAATATTTCTGGACAATATTTTATCTATCTGTATTTAGTCCAGTCTGACATCTCTTTAAAATTGATCAATTATTCTTTAACTATTTGATGTTGTCAAAGAAAATATATAAATTGATAAAAAATATATTGTTAATCTGTAAGATAAATATTAGTATTTGGTATTTAACTTTACATAAATGAGGAGTCTGAGCCAATAATGTATAATTGCTTAAATACAATCTGAGGATAAAAGTACATCTGAAGTGTTTTTGCCAAGCAATTGGTTAGATGCTTGCTAAGTTATTTTAATACTACTCATTAAAAATAATTAGTAATACATTAATAGTGTAATTAACACATTTATTGTTGAATTAATAAATTTATTGATTGTTTTTAATTTTAAATAAAATTAGCTTCTTTAATAATAATAATTTAATTTGATGGACTACAGTTAAGAGAAACTTCAATATATGCAAATCTGATTAAAAAAAATTTTACAGTAAAAAAATTACAAACAATTATTGAGCTTATTAGAAAATGCTATAATCATTACTCAGGCAAATAAAAATAAAACTGTAATTTTCTTCCCAAAGACATAAAAATCTATTTTATAATTAAAAATAATTAAAATTATAATTAAAAATCTATTCTATAATTTATAAAAAAGTTTCCGAATTAATTTCGTGTATCACAGCGAAAGTTCCAGTTTGTAGCGTGTTCCAGAGTTAAAAAAAAGTGTAAAAATCAAGTTTTTTACTATTATTACACAATACCGATACAATGTCAGCATATAAAAATTGTTTTTAAGAAGAGATGCTAGATTAAAATTAAATATATCAAATTTATCCAAAATTCAGACTTTTGATGTCAGTAAATCACAACAGTGTTCAAAATTCTATCATAATTTTTAAAAGTTGAAGGAATAAACGTAAACAGTTTTATGTTGTTTATATTTATTACATCATATCATGTAGCAAAAACATCAGTGGAAAACAAAATGGTATAATATTGTCAACATCGGATAAATGGTGTATCAGTGGGCTATAAGTCATCTAATGGGAAGAAAAGTTATATGAATAATATAAATTTTGAGCATACTTATTAATAAATCTCAATAAACTGGTTTTTTTATTGATATCGTTGAATATTTGATATTTTATTAAAAAAAAATATAGGCTACAGTCGTATAATATAATGTCATCTAACTTTCCCTCATAAAAAAATTGTTTCAGATTTTTTAAAAATTATTTATCAACTTATTTAGCGAAAATTCAAATATATACATTAAAATTTTAAAATTATTTTTCTTATACTCCTGAAATATTTATAACAACAGCTTATATATACAGTAAATATATTGAATTTTTCATGGTATCAATAATATATATATATATTATAATTTTTTCAATTTTTAATATCTTTTACAGTTTGAAAATTTTATCGCATTTTCAAAAATTAAAATCATACTTAATGTTTTTATAACAAGAAAAAAAGTTAATTTATAAATATTTATTTTGTATTATAAGAGATATAAAACTGTTTTCTAATATACATAAAAGTAGAAATACTGTAATTTCAGATCTGAAAATCCTTGGAATGAATTAACGTTACAATCTGTAGAATGGCTAAATTGAACGTTATTGTCAACTGGACTGATATACTTCCACATGACATTATCACCCCTGTATCATCCATTATCATGGTTCATATACGTTTAATTTTAACACTATATATATATAAATATGGTTATTTAACACATTTATGTTAGTACAAATAATGGCAATATGATCATAAGATAATGGTGTGAAAATTAAAAGATGTGTAATTCGATTTCGTAGAAAATTTACTTTATTGAAATGTCTAGTAAATGATTAAACATGGACGACAGTTATGTCGTCCACCTTCAATAATGGAAGACAATAAAATAATTATAATAATTATTTTCTCCTATTCGAGGCAGAATGAGTGATAGAATTTTTTAACATTTATGTACAGGACTCCATAATCAAAATTTTTATTTTCGATAAATTTTGAAAAGAGGAAAGTCGAATTTTCCAAATTCCGAAATTTTATATTTTCCGAATATTTCGGAGGAAGATGATTAATTATTATTATTATTATTATTATTATTATTATTATTATACGTAACGGATGCTTAAATTTAATCCAAAATTTTCATAAGTTATAATAAATTATTCGATAAGATATAGGATGAACTAATTAGTTTCGAGCAATTTTATAATATTTTAAAAGACAAAATAATTATGAAAGTTGCTAAATAGATTATTTAAGTAATTTTTAATTAAAAAAAACATTCAATATTTTTAATTAAGAAATAAAAAATTTATTTAATTTAAAACGAATCGATATTTTAATATTTTAAAGTTATTGCGACAAAGTGACGTCAAATAAATTAATTTATTGCATTCAATATTTAAATATTGTTTTTAATGTCTTGTTTAATAATAAATTCTCCAGTTTTTTTATGTGATTCATTTATTTCTTGTAATCAATTATTAATCTTACCTTTTATAAAAGGTACCTATGTGAAACTAATCTATGTTTATCGATAATCTGAAAGCTTAAAGAAAGATAACACTATCCACGTTATAAAATCTAAATGTAAATTCTGCGACATATATATCTTTTTATCATAAAATTGCATCAAACTTAAAGAAAAAAGAAAAATTCCCGATAAAAGTAACTATTGAAGTTCCTACATGCATGCTATGCAATTGCAAATCTATGTCGGAAACGTATAAAAGAGAAAAACTATACATAAATCACTAGTTGGTGGTTTTTTTTTTATTTTTAATAAAGTTCCGAATATCCGAATTGAAAAATCTGAAATATAATTAGATAATCGATCAGATAAAAATAATATATGTTAAGTATGACTGCATGTGCTTGTATTGCTAGGACATTAAAGATAAAGGAAAAAATCTAAAAATATATTTCCATATTTTTAAAAGGCTTATTCAATATTGATTTACGAAAACTTTTCTTATCTATAGTCGATGTATAGCTGCCAGAAGTCGTTAACTCTGAATTATAGGTTAAAATAAAATAAAATAAAATAAAGAAATCTAAGCTTTATCGTTTAATTAAATTAGGTACATTTACGAAAAATATCGGCATCGAT
This sequence comes from Olivierus martensii, assembly GCA_000484575.1. Classification (NCBI taxonomy): domain Eukaryota; kingdom Metazoa; phylum Arthropoda; class Arachnida; order Scorpiones; family Buthidae; genus Olivierus; species Olivierus martensii. The sequence continues at coordinate 12,130 of AYEL01077280.1, forward strand.
TTTTTAAAGTACTTGTGTTTGTAAAATGTTAGTAGTGTATACTACTATTAATAATAATTTATAATAATAAAAGGTAATGTCTGATGTATGTATATGACAACATAAATGTCTAGAAAATTGGGATAGGGATTTGAAAATTTGTCAAAATTTCCATGTTGGACATAAGGTTGGCAGTGCTAAATATAATCAAAGGGATCGGAGATATGGTGGGATGATACATTTGAGTCATCGATATATCTATATATGGATAGACTTCTCAATACTAGCAACGAATGAAGCCTCCCGCTACATTGGTTTATCCCACCAGCAATGTCCTAAAATTGACTTTGTTTTGGTGGCCAGACGTATCCCATTTATGTTAGTATTTGACTAGATCCAAATAATTAATAAAAAGGGTATAGTACCCCAATATGCACTATTATACCACGTAACCCCATCATTTCAATGACTAGTATTGAGCAGTCTATCCATGTATATATATATATCGATGATTTAAGTTTATCTGTGGTTAAATTCTTTAATCGCTAGGACAGATCGAAGTTTGGAATGCTAGTAAGATTCCAGACTAATTATTCTGTCATTCAAAAGTTGAAGTTATAAAGATGTAAAGATAAGTAACATTAATATAACGACACAGTGCATAATGTCATCATGATGTAAATGCATAATAAGGTTTATGCCTATCTGTATATAAATGAAAATTGTATGGATAAGCAGCTAATCTAAAATAATAATTACAATAATCAATATTATTATTAATATTCAAGAGATTAAAAGGAGCGTTTTATTGATTGATTATGTCATGCCAGCGAATGATATCATATATGTTAATAAAGAAACATGGTTGGCTGGATTTCTCTCTTAAAGTGGATCCACTGTACCGATTACTATAAATATGACATCATTAGAAAAATTTAATCATCGAATTTTTACGAAAGCCAAAATTTTTTATCATTATAAGCAATTTAAAAATTAAGGAATAAAAATTAAATTAAAATTGTAGTTTTTTTTTAAAAACACAAAATCTCCAGATGACGCTGTACGTAATAATGGCTGCCATTTAATAAACTCGTGAAAAAATTATCTATATGAGTGATATACTCCAATTATAAGATTAAATCACGTTTATTTGAGCGGGTAATGCCTAGTTTTTTATTATTGTTGGAATATTAAAAATTATATTGAAAAGTATAACAGAAAGCCAGAATTATTTGCAATATTTTTCTAAATGAAATTTATCAAAATTTTTAGTGTGAAAACTTGTAGAATGTTATGTTTTATAATGTTGGATAATTCATAATAGGTTTTAAAATGAAATGAAATTTATCAAAATTTTTATTTTGAAAACTTGTAGAATGTTATGTTTTATAATGTTGGATAATTCATAATAGGTTTTAAAAATATCATGTAAGAATTTCCAACTTCTATATAACTTGTGTTCCTGTCAACAATACATTGAGTCGAATTTATCTACAGTATATAAATTATTTAAGCAACTGTTTTTTGATAAAAATTATAAATTTTACTCCCTAATTATAGCATATCTATAGAGCAGAAGATGTAGCGAAAGAAAAACATTTCGCAAACTTAATTAACTGTTATATTGTTTGTTAACTGTCGAAAGTAAAAAGATCGTATGTCGCAATAACTATTACTTTACTTTCTAGAGTTAACAATCAATAGCAAAGTTAATTATAGCTACAACAGTTTCATAATAATTGCTGTTATACCATCAAATAAAATTGTAGTATCGTATTATATACTAAATTATTATTATTATTATTATAATTGAATAACTTGCATCTACATGTCGAAAAATAACTTCACCAAGGAATTTCACAAGAAGGCAATTGTACATAATATTTACTCCTACAATAATAACGTTGATAAAGTGAATTTATCATTAAGATTCCCAATTAAAAATTAAGCAAAATTATTCTAATATAAATTTATAATTTCTTAAATTAAACATTAACTTATTAGTATTGAAATTCTTCTATAATTCACATTTTAAATAAGTTCTCCTGAATATAATTTATTTAAGAAATTATTTATTTATCTTATAAAGTCTTATTTTAATTATTATCTCAGAATATTAATTAGCGTATGTGAAGATAATGTTCTTCAATATATTTGCAAAATTTGTTAATGTTGAAGTTGATCATTCATAAAACAGCCAGCAATTTATGAAAATTGAATTTTTTTTTAAATATTAATTTTATGTTAAATAAAAAATTTAATTAGTTTTTAATTAAAAAAATGACTTTAATAAATCAATTACATTTTTCTTTTTATTTTAAAAGAGTTTCTATTCTTAATATGCTTGAAAAATATTTATCAGAATCTAGAAAACAAAGTTTCGTTCTTTCAGTATAATTCTAACAATACGTTCTATACGATACTATTACTTTCTTCCTGAAACTTTCGAATATTTTCAACAATATCAATTACTTATTTAGTCATAAATTCTTGAATATGATCATTTGGTTTATCAAGATAACTCAATTCCATTCTACTTTGTATAAGATTTTGATTTTTATCAGTATCGAGAAAAATGAAAAAGTATAGTTTGAAAGTTGTATCGTATTCTTATCATCAGTTTCTGTCACCGTTTTTATTTTTATACCGTGATGAAAAACAAATTTGTTGTTGATGTAGATTTAATTCTAATGAAGAAATTCCCCATCATCATCTTTAAATCTTATGTATTTATATTATATATGTATATATATGCATCAATTCAATACAGGTATCCATCCTATATTACGGTAGATAGGTTCCTGAAAAATACCGTGTTGTGTGAAACCGTGTTATATGAGACCTGGAGCCAATACAAAAAAGGAGAGTTACGTTCCAAAACCAATTAAAAACAAATTTCTTTCTTTAATTCCAAATAAGAAATTTAATTTTTATTAAGAATATTAATAACACGAAACATAAAGAAAAACTAATTTTTATTAAGAATATTAATAACACGAAACATAAAGAAAGAAAAAATATGTACCTAAGGATCCAACAAAAAACAATATACGTAAAACAAAAGGAAAGGAAAAAATATACGGCCTATATAACATTCATTTAATAATTATATCTTTCTTATCACTGTTTCGTTAAAATGAGAACGTTTTTTTCTTTAACAATATCAAGTTTACTTTCTGAACTTTTTTAAACATTTGAAGTTTGTGTATCTTCTGCTCTCCTTAAAAAATGTGTAATCTAACCCGATACAACTCGCTAGAAAACGATCGTTCCTTAACTCATATCCAAAAAAAATTTATAAACAGTTTATCTTCTCTTTCGCATTATTCTATTGAAGAATAAAAACTTATTTTTTTACCAAGAACTGTAGCCTACGTTTGGATCACAAAATACTCAATTCTCGTCAATTAATTCAATTAAATCAATTTGAAATTGTAATCGAAAATAGACCTCATATCGTCTCTCTCATGGTAAACTATCGAAATTGCATTTCTGACTAATTTTAGCAAAGTATTTCTCAATGATTGTAATTTATGTGTGCATTGTGTGTCCCTAGTATGGATTTACAGAAATTAATGAATGTTGTGTGTTATAAAAGAGTAAATATAATTTTCTAAATGTGTTAAGAAAAACCGTTTTGTAGAAGCACCGTGTTATATGAGGTTTCCTCAATTTTCAAGTTGTGTTAGAGCGAAACCGTGTTATAGGTGAGTTACCTGTATTTAAATTTTCATCATAACTATGTTGATCTAAAAAAAATCTTATCCTGTAAACTATAATCACTCTCCTACATAATCAATAGACTATAAATAAACATTCAGAAAATCTAAATAATGATTGCAATTAATAATTTTTAGTTTTAATTTATTCAAGCATAAACTCAAAATTAATTATGAGAAATATTTTATTATTATTTTATTTTTTTCTGCACGTATTATATGCGAACTGCCTGCTTATTCTGACACATTCTCGATTAGGTGATTGCAATCGATATTATCATTAAAGCGATTAAATACAATTTTAATGCATACGACATGCATAAGCTGATTGTCATAAATGATTGCAAATGTATTAATCCGAGATCATCTAATTCAATATTTATGTACAGTACATCACCGAAATAAATATAATATTTATGATATCCGCAATCGTGAAAGTTTAAAAAATGCAGAATAAATTAATTTCAGAAAATATTATCGAATTTCAGATTGTTTCAGTACTGTTTTCGTTTAAACTGACAGAAAAAAAGTATTTTCGTTACTTTTTTCTATCAGTTATATTAAAATTATGTATGAATACCTTTTATGGATTCAAAAGATTATTTTAAGAATGAAGTTTTGAATTGGAAAATTTTTAAAAATGTTTAATTTATATTAAACAAATATCAAGAGTTGTAAGCTCTTTTTCATTAAAAAATAAAAAAATAAATAATAAATAAATACAGTCAAACCCCGATAAGACGCCACCATCCGTTCGGCGAGATTTTGGCGGCTAATCGGGGTTGGCGGTTTATCGAAAACACGTGTGGTATAGAAATGAAACTAAACTCTGAATTTATTAAATTTAATAAAATACAGTGCAAATGTACTGCATTTATTAAATTTAATATATTTAACATCCAAACTTTAACATTTCTAGAAACTATATACTTTACAGTATAGTAGCCTATACGTATCGTATATATACAGTACTATATAGAAAATATGTTTATTTGATATTCTGATTCTCTATTTTAAGTTCTCTGTAAAGCACAATGTACAGTACATAGCTTACTGTACAGTATCCTTATTTGCTCGGTATTCAATAAACGATGAAAACGATCTGGTTCTTACGATCTTAAATTTTCTACAACCTAGGTGTGAACCTAGGTTAAGAGACACATGATTAACCGTTAACTCCGTCTCTCCCATTCATTGGTTACAAATGAATTCAAAGCGCTTTTAATACTGTATATAGAGTATCGATGAAATTCGGGATGTAAATCACCTTACATACCCCTGGCGGATTAAGAGGACAAATACAATACCAAAAGGAATATTTGTTCAGACATTTTTATTGGCAGATGGCATCTTATCGGGGTTTGCCTATTTCATTAACATAGTGAAATCCGTTCAGCCAAATTTCTTGGCAGTTAGCGAGGGTGACAGCTTATCGGGACTCGTTTTATCGGGGTTTGACTGTATTATATTAAAATCTTCAGTTGTAGCACTGAGTTTGCCTATGATAACTAGTATTTTTATATTAGCTACCATAGTTTGGCAACGGTAACTAGTATAAAAATACTAATTACCATTGCCAAACTAAGTGCTGCATTTAATTTTTAACTAAATTAAATGCAGCAATGATAACTAGTATGTTTATATTAGCTACCATAATTTGTAACTAACTGTAAGTAACTAATATAAAATAGCAATAGTAACTAGTTTAAAAATACTAGTTACCATTGCTGCACTTACTTTGGCAATGGTAACTAGTATTTTTTATACTAGTTACCATTGCGAAACTATGGTAGCTAGTATAAAAATACTAATTACCATTTTTAACCAAATTAAGTGCAGCAATGATAAATAGTATTTTTATACTAGTTACTATTTGTTGTAACTAGTATGAAAACTTAGTGCATAGGCAGTGTATACCATAGGTAACGATAAAAAAATCAAACATACCATTATAAAAATACCAGTTACCATTATAAAATAATTATTTATATTAAAATGATTACTAATTATTTAAAATTGGATACAATAAACTTCAAATTACGTTTACTTTCCATTGTTTTTATTCGTGCAGTATATCATATTTATTTTGTCCTGGTATATTTTTATTACTGTTATTACTCAATAAAGTGCTTTAAAATAAAAAAAAAACTGTTGATATAAAGTAAATAAAACAGTAATAGCAACAATTTTTCTTCGTCAATGGCCAAACCTCCATCCGCAGAGCTGTTAAATTGATCAGAATTTACTCCATTATATAGAAAATAAGATATAAACCTGGCATTGCAATTGAAGTTTTATTTATTTTATTTTTTATATAACTGTCATAATCCACTGTTGTTATCAAACTATAAATTTTTAACTACAATCAAATTATTCCGTATGATTGAAACTCAATCACAAAATTTATCCTTTATACGTTGTTAGAATAAATAGGAAAAAAGGTAAATAAATTTTTGCATACGAAATTCGTGTCAACCGCATGAACAAACTGTTTTCATATCTACTCATCTGTAAAGTAAATATCAGATACGAATATGTCATTTTACAGTATACTATAAAGAAAGATTTACTATTTTTCTTCGTCAATGGCCAAACCTCCATCCGCAGAGCTGTTAAATTGATCAGAATTTACTCCATTATATAGAAAATAAGATATAAACCTGGCATTGCAATTGAAGTTTTATTTATTTTATTTTTTATATAACTGTCATAATCCACTGTTGTTATCAAACTATAAATTTTTAACTACAATCAAATTATTCCGTATGATTGAAACTCAATCACAAAATTTATCCTTTATACGTTGTTAGAATAAATAGGAAAAAAGGTAAATAAATTTTTGCATACGAAATTCGTGTCAACCGCATGAACAAACTGTTTTCGTATTTACTCATCTGTAAAGTAAATATTTTTTTTTCTATTCTACCAATTTTTGACTTGATGAAAAAGTTGCCATTACTCTTTAAAATTTATTAAATTCATATATATATCAAAGTAAATATCAGATACGAATATGTCATTTTACAGTATACTATAAAGAAAGATTTACTAGTACAGTATACAGTACTTGAACTACATTATGTTATATTACGAAGGATTATAAGCAATTTAAGTTTAATAACTTAATAAATTTTGGTTTATTCTATGGCTTTAGTTTCTTCCTAATTAGTGATATAGAGAAAATGTAAATTTATAAAATTTAAGGAGATAAAATATTAATTAAATCAATAAATTTATTTAAAACGTTAAAGTTTGCATACTATATTAATAACAACAACACAGAAGAATTTTTGACATGTATACAATAAATTTATGGATCCTATTCATGTATCAAAAACAGAAAAAATTGATAGATTGTCAAAGATTTTCCATAATTAATCCTTTTAATATGTATGAGCATTAGCGAATTTATGTATATATAAATTCACTAAAGCTCACGTATATTAGAAGGATTAAATATGAGCAATATCAGATATGCATTCATATATTTGCTGAAAGATTAAACACGAGCAATATTTGATATACATCCATATATTTGCTAAGAATTAAGTATGAGCAATATTTGATATACTATATATATGTGTATATATATCAAATATTTAACGTATCTAACGTCAAATAATTATGTTTACCTGATTTCCATTTATTTAGAATTAAAAATTTTCCATAATAATAAACAAGAAAAATTTCGTTACCATTTTTGAATGGTTTCTTCCATTTTATAATAAATTTTATTCTTTTTTTTTAAGACAGTCTTTCTGTAATTTTTAGACAGTTGTAGTTGGAAAATCTGTAAAAGTTCTCTTTGTCAGATTTTATTATTATATAATATTTATTTTTCGACGTCTTAGCAACAATGTAAAATATGTGAATTGTAGATAATTTTTTCAGCTATTTATTGAATTGAAATAAGTGAAATTTAATCTATTGAATTTCATTAATACTTGTCTATTCAACCATATATAGTTATTGTAAGACGTACTGCAATATTTATTTTATTTAGAAAATATTTAATACATACAATTGTGTAGAATCAAACAATTCAAATATTTATTGACAATACAAAATATTTTTGCAGTTTCCTGAGGAACACCTCAAGCAAATTTATATATAACATATATAGTAGATAAAAAAAGACTACATTAAAAAAAAAAATAAAATTCGTATGCAATTAATATAATTATTTTTTCAAATTAATAAATTTAGGTCTATTTTATAGTTAGGAATATTCAAAACCATTTATTAATGCCAAAGGAGTAGCGTAGAAATTAAATAAATTAGATATTACTGAACTAGAATATAGGGAACAATGAAATCTGATAACTTCTAACAAGTAAACATTATGAATTACCTGATGATTATTACATTAAAACAAGGAAACTGTTGATACCTTTATATTGTAAATCACGTAATTATGAATTAATTAATCATTAGATGGAGTTTTAAAAATTAACTTTCACCAATTAAACTTAACTCTCATATAATTATGGGCAAACGTATCAATTTTACGTTAATTTGAAAATCGGAGTAAGATTCCGTAGAGAATTTTAGTTAAATTCTGAAGAACGAATGGAGATAAACAAATTAATAATAATCGTAAAAAAGCATAATAAATATTTATTTAATTTAAGTATAAAGCATAATTTATTTAGATTATTTTTACTATAAAATGTAAGCTAAACAATTCATTGATTATATCATATTTTGTCGAATATTTTCTTAATGCAGCACAGCACTTGGTGATGAACTGAATCTAAACATGTAATCAATTAACAGCATTAATTTTAATTAACGTTATAAGTTAACATTAATAATTTATGAGAGATTATAACATGTTATAATCTCTCATAGCTAGCATAAAATAGAGTAACGTGCTAAGTTAAACTTCATACTGTTTTCAGTTTGATGGATTGTGAAGAAATGATAAGTTTATCCATGAGATTATCAATATTAATCAGCAAGATGCGATCATCAACAGAGTATTCACATATAATTTAGGAAGATGGCATTTATATCGTGATGTATCAGCCATGAAGCGAGTAAGTAGCATGACTGATTATAATATTGCTATTATGTATATTATTCTTTACTCTTCAATTTTATTGAGAACTTCGGATGCGTTCCAAACCTCGACAGCAAGTCATCAGTGATTAGTCTCTTATGACGTCAGAAATAACTCAACATCAGTTTGTTTCTGAAACGACTTGCTGAGTGTAGTGATAAAACGGTGGTTAACATGGTGATGAAGAAGACAATACTGAATGTTATGATTTCATTAGCGTCATTAGAAAGCACTAAAAGTTATTTGCCAATAAACAACAATGATGATAATGATTTGTTACACTCTCTAACTTTGAAAATCTTATCATCTAATAGGAACTGCTTCTTTCGTGATGGATATATAGTGTCAACCGGTGTCAGCACACTAACCACCTAGGACAGCAATGACTGTGTTGAGCGTCTGATGAGCTCAACTCTGGCTTCTTGAGTTTTGAAACGGTTTGCTGAGATTTTTTACTCATCACTGGTTAGTCTGTTGAGATTTAGAACGCACCCTTCATAATAAATATTAAAATAAAATATTAAATTGAACTATCTGTTAACTCTTTAAAGCTAGCCAATCATTATCGAGTACACAAAGCGTCACGATGCGTCGCGTTGCCAAGACGCGTCGCATTGCGTCGCTTTCCTATTTACTACAGAGTAGTAAGAAGGTTATACCTTCTTACTACTCTGTAGTAAATAGGAAAGCGACGCGTTTTATATAGCTTTAAAGGGTATACCTTCTTATACGCTTTCAAGCTAGTCAATCACCATCAGGTACGCGTCGCGTTTTGGCAACGCGACGCGTACCTGATGGTGATTGGCTAAAGACAATCCAAAACATGGACGAGAAACACGTTTTCTATTTAAATGATCAATATATATCAAGCCAGAAATGTAAAACTTTAATAAAATAATTTTTTTGCCTTAGGGTGTGGAAGAATACAAAACATTATTTCTATCGGAGTATTAAGAAATGCAAAATTATTTTCAAACTTATTATACTGATATTGAGTTCTTGAATATTTCTAAAGAAAAGTTGGCCTATCTTAAATACAAAGAATTTATCTTTATAATTAGTTTATTTATTGTGGCACTCACTTATCTATCGATTCAGATAACAATGCTATCAATCTCTTCAATATAAATAAAAACTTTTAATTAAACTTAGAAGATATGTTCTTCCACAAAGAGGAAGAGGAAATTTTCGGATAAATATTATTCTGGAAGTTATCTTGACTATAAAACGTGTTTAATATTTAAAGTGATCTTGAATACAAAAACAGAACGACGGTTGCCAAAATGATTTTAGGGATAAATATTACATAATATTTTTGTAAGTTGATTATAATAATATTGAGTAAAAGTTTTCTTACTTATATTGCTATGTTCATAGGAGAAATAATCGTTAATTATTTATCTATTAAATTTATGAGCTCGTTTAACGGATAATATACTACACAATAAACATCAAGAACACAAAATTCAAAAATCAGACAGAAAAAAAAACGCTTTCCGTATTTCCTATCATCGGATCACGAACTCGAACCCTTTAAATTGTATTGACTCATCTCTGAATTAACAGATATCGTAACTGTCGTACGTACAAATGATACGCTTTCCGTACTTCCTATCATCGGATCATGAACTCGAACCCTATAAATTGTATTGACTCATCTCTGAATTAACAGATATCGTAACTGTCGTACGTACAAATGATCATAAATGGAGGGTTATCATGTGCTCCTCTATTTACCAAATTTTTACTTAGGAACGTGAAATTTCATTTTCAAATTTCGCGAAATTTAAAAAACTCTTCAATAATTTTTAATATTATGATAGCGGATCTCTATACCAACCAATATTATATAAAATTATACAGTTATTTATTTTATTATGGCAGTATTTCAAGATGGTAGCGATTACGTAAAAAATCCTCCGTTTATAATCGGAACTTTTTGCTGAAATCTGTGAATTAAGAAATTTTTAATTGCAGCAATTGTGACATATGTTACAAAACAGAGTATAAAGTTATTTCAAATATTTTCGCGGACAAATAATAACAGTAACTGAGTTACGAACAAAAATTACATACGTATTATACCATATAAGGCAGACCATCTTTAGTTGAAAAGAAATCATTATAATTTAGCTCATTTTTAATTTCATAATTCTGTAAGTCTAGCGAAAACGGACTACAGTGGTAGCAGTTTTTCCGAAACTCAGCGGCAGACCGCGAATAAGCGCGAAAGCGTCGCGGAAATCGTTTTTGTGGTTACAAATAAATTTTCTCGAATACTGAATCCGCGAATAACGTGAATCTATTGTACAGAAATCATTGCTATTTACGACTTACGACAGGGAGTTCCAATCGAAATGTGAGGAAACGACTATTTTTAATATAAAAATTCCATATTAAAACAACTTCATACAGTTTCATCCCTGAAATTTTCTTTAATATTTAATCCTCGTATATTTTCCACTGAAATTTTTATTATTAATTTGATGATATCTTCAAAAGTTCAAACTGCTGTTGTTGTTTTCTAAAGAGTTATAATTTTTAAAGTTCCAAAATTGATATTGATATTAGAGTAACATTCACATCCACAAGGAGCTGAGTATAGAGTCACAAAGAAACAATTGTTATCATCTTACATTTTATCGATGTAAAACAGAACAGAATATTTTACATTGTTCATATACAAACCAAAGAAATTGAATAATTCGTCGTGAATAGTCAGATTGCTTTTAAAATAATAAAGGACTCGGATTTTATATAAAAATCTCATTTCTTCTTCAATGGAACATCACAAATAAAAATATTTACGCTCATGAAATACAATTGCGTGTTCCTTACTTATTTGAAATGCTTTATTTATAACTGAAAAAAAAATATAATCCACAATTATTTATATTACGAGTATTAAATTCTAATTGCACTTTTAAATTCTGCAGTTATATAGACAGAATTTTCTCCAATTATTTGTCTAAACCATATGATGATCAATTGTTTTTGAACAACTCCAATAAGGCTGAAAATATCGAATACATGGCACTGGTAATCTGAAAAAATGTACATTTATAATATACGAATGTTTCTTGAAGTATTTCATTTTACACGTTAAAAATTATTTTCCGTTGAAAAATATAAAATAATTAATATATATAATAATTTACGTTTAAATTGAACACTGTATTGAGAATATTTAACGTACTTACTCGTATCAAGAAATTCTTCTTCACGTAAAACATTCCACCGATATTAATTCCCATCGGAGTTTTCCCAAATCGTTTCATGAAGTTCAAAATCTTTGAAATAAAATTTAATGGTTAAAATTTATAAAAATTTCACATTTAAAATAATTCGAATTAAATTACTTTTAGTTTGGTTTTCAATGGTAAATCAGCGGATGATATTCTGACGACTTCAATAAAGTTTCCGTACAGCTGTAAACAGAATGGAGTGATTTATTGTAAGTTTTGATTAAACGTTAAAATATTTTACTTACCAAGGAAGTAAACCGGGAAAGAGCGAACGAACTACATAGAACTAAAACAGTAAATAAAAATGCGAGTAGAAAACTTAGAATAAATAACAATCCATCTAATTGAATTACAGCACAAATAGCTAAACATTCGATGTAAATAGCAAGGCCGTACACCACAGGAGAATAAAATTCAGTAAAACGATTCAGTTCCTGCAAATAGTACCATAAATCATAATGTCTGTTTATGAGATCTTCTATCTTCTCTTTTAAAAATCTTTCTCGCTTCTGAAGTTTATCAAAGGTATCAGATAAATTTCTGAATCGCTTAGAAAGGAAGATGAAGAATATACTGGAAACAAGAATAACAGAATACAATTGTCCTAAATGGTAGATAATTAACAATATCATATTCAGGTTACAAAACCAAAATTCATTTTCTGTTTTTGCCATCATTTTCAACGATGGATAGAGAAACAGATCCATTATAGTTATAAATAGAATTAGACCAGAAAATATTATTATTAGAATAAAAATTAATATTTTTTTGATAACGCTTAACATTTCTTCCTCTTCCGTTACATATCCGCTCGTATTTCGAGGAAGATGTAAGATATTTCGCTTGAAGAAACTGAACTGAAAAGCTAAGAAACCCCACAGAATAATGAACATCCCTTTAATAAATATTTTATCACTTCCAATGAAATAATCCCATCCGGAACAGATAAAATCTTTGTTTATTTTTTGAAGAAGAAATAAGATTACATTCGACCACATGAATATTTCGATGGTAGTTTGATAATACCAATATACCTTAGAAAGATGCTTTTTACTGTATTTCCGATTTCCGCAGTTGCAGTCCATTATGATCATTCCAAATATGTTCGAGATATTCAGCAGAGGTCGAAGAAAGCATACTACGCATAAACTACGAGATGCAGATGTTGAATACATGGTGTCTAGAGCAATCAGTGTCTGCTTACATCATAACTGCGAAATATAATTCCATACATCAGTTTTAGTTAATATTATAGCCGTCTGAGATGCAGCAGGTTCAGTTTCGAATAAATTAAAATTTTCAGTAAACGATTTCTCTTCCACCATGGCATACACGTGTTTCCTATTGGGCAATCATTAAGTTATAAAATAATTAAAATTCTTCATTAAGTTTCCACCTATAAATTCCTTTGACTAACATCAATATCATCTATTGATTAAAATATACTACCTTCCTCTTACCTTGTTCCTTGTGTACCTTGATTGTTTGAATATCATTAATTCTAGATCGAAATCCATTATAAATAAATCAGTATGGTCTACTGATTCAAATTCATTATGTTCCTTAAAATGTTTATCTATCATTTTAATACCATCTATCGATTGATATCCATTACATTCTTTTAATTCTTTGTGTTTTATATTCATAATTCATCTTGTTTTCCTTTCTCTTCGTGCTCTGTCGAACGACATCAAAATCGCTTAATTCAGTTTTACAAATTTATCTATATCTCTGATAGATATATGTATCAGTAAATCCCAAATGGGAATTTCTTGATTTTATAACTATATATATATATATATATGTGTGTGTGTGTGTGTGTGTGTGTGTGTGGTGTGTTAAAATGTAACTTATATACAGTCAAACACCGGTGAGATGTCCCCAATAAGCCGCCACTCTCGCTGACCGCGAAGAAATTTGGCGGAATGGATCGTCTCTATGTTAATGAAATAGGAAAACCCCGATAAAGCGCCATCCATTATCCGTCAATAGTGATATCTAAACAAGTATTTTTTAATATTATATTTTTCGTTAATCTGCCAGGGGCACGTAAGGTGACTAACATTCTGAAGATCACCAGCACTGTATATACAGTATTAAAAGCTCACTGGATTCATTCGCAACAAGCGGATGGGAGAGATAGAGTTTATCGCTTTATCATGTATCTGTTTAAGCCTGGTTCGCAACTACGTTGTAGAAATTTAAGATAATATGCACCAGATCATTTCCATCGTTTATTGCATATCGAGCAAATAACGCTCCTGTACAGTAAGTTGTGTAAATTTTGTTGTACAGAGAGATTCGAGGATCAGAACAGCAGATGGACATCAAATTTATATTATACTGTAAAAGTATATAGTTTTTTAGAAATTTTAAGTTTGGATGCTAAATATAAATATATTGTATTTTATTAAATTTAATAAATTTGATTTTCATTTCTATACTGCACGTGTTTTCGATAAACCGCAAATCCCGATTAGCCGCCAAAATCGTTCCCAAACGGATGGTGACTCGGTTATTTGACTATATATGCTTATATATGCAGCTTAGTAAATCAATTCACCTATTATTTTATTCGTGCATTGATGCTCTTTCGAATGATATCAAAATCTACTTGTTTCGCTCTATTAATAAAAATCTTTAGAGATATTTAGAGTTTTACTTGCACACAAATCCTTTTAATTCGCCATAAAATGCAATAATTTATTCCCCAATGTTGTATCTACCGATATTTTATCCAAATTCTAGATTACATGTTAACAATATAACAACGAACGAAACTGATTTCTATTGTATGTAGTTTTCCAAATTGAAGAGCATTCCAACTTTTTTATTCCAACTTTCCTTTTAAATTTAAGATCAAAAGTAAAATTTTCTAATGTGTTTTTACTCTTTAATGTTTATCGATCGCAATGCCACATAACAATCTGTGTATATTCCACATACAGTGTATTATGAGGGGGATTCAAATGAAAACCTCAAAAGTGCCATAGAATTAAGAAAAGTTGTACGATTTTTTCAGTAGGTGGCAGTAGTGGTCCTTAAGGTTCACAAAGTGATCGGCAGGTGGCAGAGTGATGCTGCAACGCCGGAGAAGGCAGCAGCGTCCACGATAAGATGGCTGCTCCGCTATCCACATGCACCGCGCTGGAACAGCGATCTGTAATGCGTTTTTTGAGTAGTGAAGGTGTGAAACCAATAGAAATTCATCGCAGAATGACAGCGCAGTACGGTGATTCGTGTGTGTCACTGCAGCAAGTGTACGAGTGGTGTAGAAAGTTCAAAAACGGCGTAACTTCTGTGGAGGATGCCCTACGACCGGAGCAGGCTCACCGCGTAGTGACGGATATGAACATTGCGTTAGTGGAAAAGCTTGTGAAGGACAACAGGCGTATAACTGTACAGGAAATAGCGGAGTTAATGTTGGTTCACGACTGGCTACAGACACGAACAAAAGATTTCTTTCAACGTGGTATCTATGCACTTCCAAAGCGTTGGAAAACTTGTATTGAACATCAGGGAGACTATGTAGAAAAATGATATGCATAAGTTGTTTCTAATTGTTACAATAAAAAAATTATTGCACTTTTAAGGTTTTCATTTGAATCCCCCTCGTATATAACGATTCTCTCTTATTCGACGATATCGAAAGTGCTCGTTAAAGTGAAGTACAGCATCATAAAAATTATACTTTTTATTAAACGTTTCCTTTTATTTACAATATATACATTCCTATTTATTTAATGGAATCAGTAATTTCATATTATTACGGAAAGAAATAAAATTTTCTTCACTATAATCCGTCACTTTTTTATACAGTGGTGCCTCGCAGTTCGACACTAATCAGTCGCCGAACTAATGTCGAACTGGGGGACAATATTTCCTCTATAAGACTATGTAAAATAGACCCATTCGCTATCGGACCCCATCCCATTCCCCTAAGGGTGAGGTGAGAGAGATACACTATATTATTTACTTTATTGTATGTGTTTTACTATTATATAACACACTTAATTACAAAATACACTATTTTATACACAACGCACAATTTATTAGCCCGTGGATGTTGTAATAAAAATCTATGAAACAGTTTCTACTTTAAATTCGCAGTTTGATCTGTAGGTTATTCTGGAGTTTTCTTCTATAATTTTTCGAAAATTAACCTAGCTTTCTCACAGTTCATTGACTGAGTTAATGGATCTTCATTTATCTATTTTTCTAATCCTGGTGAGAAGCAGCTTTTCCATCTCTTCACTAATTAAAGATCTATTGTTGTCAGACATTTTTTGTACTCCTGCACCCATAATCTTCTCTCTCTGTTGCAAAACGTTGCCAAATTATTCTAGAATGCAAAACCTTTGAGCTACATCTGTAATTATTTTACCTTTCTGCATTTCATCTACAATTTCTTTCTTCTTCTCTATTCTCTATCAATTTCTTCTTATACGATTTATTTTCCCATTCAATTCTCTTTGAACTCATCTCTAAATTTCATTCAAAAAGTAATAACAACTACGATGCGTAAACTTTTTTTTATTTTCTGAAAAATGCAGAATTGAAATTAAAACAAACAACAAGAACAAACACTACGATGCGTAAATTTTTTTTTATTTTCTGAAAAATGCAGAATTGAAATTAAAACAAACAACAAGAACAAACACCAAGCAGCCTAACAAGAACTGACAAATAACAGTGCAAATAACAAATGATATCACACAATTCCATGCAATTCCAGTAGTGCCTCGAATTGCGAGGCACCACTGTAATTATAAAACTGTAGTCTGACTTTTCGATTCCTGTAAGTCAGTGATGTTCAATTTCTTTTAATATGCTAGCTATTTTTCTATACTAAGTTATTCGGCGATCTACTCACCAACACCAAGCAGCCTAACAAGAACTGACCAATAACAGTGCAAATAACAAATGATATCACACAATTCCATGCACGCGCATGCACCTTTATGAGAAACTCAACTGTCGAATTGCAAGGCACCACTGTAATTATAAAACTGTAGTCTGACTTTTCGATTACTGTAAGTCAGTGATATTCAATTTCTTTTAATATGCTAGCTATTTTTCTATACTAAGTTATTCGGCGATCTACTCACTTAAATAGATCACGTTGTCCAACTTGATATCTGATTATGTACTGTACATATCTGCAGTTAAATGCGTTCACTCACTTCGGAGGACCACTCTCCCAGCTCTAAAAACTTAAAAGAAACTAAAAACTTTCTTTATGTATTTTAAAAATTCATTTATCATTTTTAATTATTTTAATATTGCAAATAAAACAAATGTATTGGAATAAAATAACCCAGCTTTAAAAACTTAAAAGAAACTAAAAACTTTCTTTATGTATTTTAAAAATCCATTTATCATTTTTAATTATTTTAATATTGCAAATAAAACAAATGTATTGGAATAAAATATTTATTTCTCTATTTTGGAAAACCAAAGTTAGAGAAAACAAAGGACTTGATTACAAAATCATAAATTACAGGATGATAAAAAACAAAAGTTAATATGAAATTTGACGTTTGTTTGCAGCTGGCAAAATTTTTATAATCAGGTTGATAAGAAGAAGTGGACAATGGCAGACAATCATCCAAATGTTCATTTCTAATTTAGTTTCTTTAAATTGTTCTTTAAAATATGTATGTTATAACTAACGCGTTTTCGAAGAAAACACGTTAGTTATAATATACATAACACGTTAGTTATAATATACATAACACGTTAGTTATATTTAAACGCGTTTTCGAAGAAAACACGTTAGTTATATTGAATAAACATAAGTAATTAAAAGTTTTGAAACGCGTTTTCGAAGAAAACACGTTAGTTATATTGAATAAACATAAGTAATTAAAAGTTTGAAGAGTATTTATTCAAACTTTGTAAATTATAAATTGTAAAATATATCATCGTTTCAAGTTCGATGAACATGCGAAATAAAAATAAGTAAATAATTTTCAATTAAATCGCACATTGTGTAAAAACGTTATATGAGAAAAAATTTTTCATGAAAATTATAATTGCATACGGAGAGGGTATGACCAATGTCAATAAAGAATGGATCCTAGCTTCAAAAAAAAAAAAACGAAAAAAAGACACAAAATGAAAAACATTCAATATTGTGTTTTTAACATCAATAAAGAATGGATCCTAGCTTCAAAAAAAAAAAACGAAAAAAAGACACAAAATGAAAAACATTCAATATTGTGTTTTTAACGAAATACAACAATGATGTATAACGAACATACATAGTAAACATGAAAAAATATGAAACACAAAACAGTGTAAAAATGAGAATTCTTGGTTCCCTTAGTCAGGAGGTAATCCTAAAATTCTCGTTTCCAGGAAAATGAATGAATTTAATAAACCGTAAATAAATTACAATTAAATAAATGTTTACAAACTGCAATTTAGTAGCTTTTATCGTTAAAGATATTTAAATTCACACTATTTTCAGAAGAATGTAGCCATTATGACATATGTTTTCATGAATATCTGACAATGCCGAATAATAAATATTTTCTAAATAAATAAATCTTATTTTCCTTTTTGAATTATATCTGAAGTTAACTCACACGAGCACTTTATCATTTATACTGAAACCATCAATTACATTGTATACTTAAACAAGTTTGAATATTAAAATGTTTTCCAACGATGGAAAAATGTAGATTACTCAGTTTGGAAATAAACAAAAGAAAAATGCATTGATCCTATAAAATTGACACCTGAAAAATCATCAACATCAAACGTTTTGTTAACTGATATGTGAAAAAATTCATTCTAACAATTAAACTTCTGATATTGACAACCCCTGCAAAAAATTCCGAGTTGCAAGAGATAACCAAGAAAATAGTTTATTTAACGAAGGTGATATTGAATACGAGATGGAAATTCTGTCTTAGAAATAAATAGATAAGTTAAAAGAAAGGTTTAATATACATAATTTTATGATCCTGTCCTTCGCTTTATTCAGTATTTTCGATATTGATCAAATAAGAGAGAATCGATATACAATATACTGTACACAGATTATTAAATTGCATTTCCGATCGATAATCATTAAAGATTAAAAGTGCTTTAGAAAATTTTACCTGGATCGTAAATTTAAAAATAAACACAGAAAACACTACCAATCGATAGACGCTAAAATGATAGACAAACATCTTAAAATATTTTAAAAGTATGTAATATACCTGAATCGGTAGATGTATTGATTATATTCAGAACGGATTTCCATTAATGATACTTAAACAATTTAAGGAAGATTGTGGATTTCAATCAATACATGATATAAATAATAGTATGTGAAAGGAATTTAATTACTTTCAAAATTTATTCGGAAATTTAATGAAGAATTTTAAGCTTTTTATAATTTTATGATTGTCCAATATAAACTCGTGTATATCATGCAGGAAGAGAACTAATCGATTAAGGAAGATTTCCATTTATTCGAAAATGAACGTGATGCAACTCGGACGGCAGTATTATTAACTAAAACTGATGATTCGAATGATATTTCGCAGATTTGATGTAGTCAGACAGTAATCGTATTTGACACCATGTATTCAATACCCACATCTTGTAGTTTATGCATAGTGTGCCTTCTTCGACCCGTGCTGAATGCTTCAAACATATTTGGAATGATTATATTGGATTGTGACTGCAAGAAATGGGAAAAGAAAACCTATCATTCTAAACTGTACCGATGTTATCAAATTGCCATCGAGATATTTATGTGGTCGAATTTAATTTTATTTCTTATTCAAATAATAAATGATCGTGTTATTTGTTCCGGTTGGGATTATTTTATTGAAAGGAATAAATTATTTGCTAAGCTGGTTATCATTGTTTTCTGTTGCTTCATAGCTTTTCAGTTCAGTTTCTTCAGGAGGAATACCTTTCATATTCCCAGAAATACCAATGGATATGAAAGAGAAGAGGAAGAAATGCTAAGTGTTATCGAAAAACTTTCCCTGATTATACTAACAGTAGTAATTTGTAATCTGATTTTAGTAATAACTATAATTGATCTGTTCCTTTGTTCATCATTAAAAATGATGGCAAAATCAAAAAATGAATTTTTGTTTTGTAATCTGAATATGACATTGATTTTCATCTATGGTTTAGGACAATTGAATTCTGTTATTCTTGTTTCCAGTGTAACTTTCATTCTCATCGCTAAGCGATTCACAAATTTATCTAACGCCTTTGATAAATTGGAAAAGCAAGAAAGATTTTTGAAAGAAAAGATAGATGACCTCATCAACAGGCATTACGATTTATGGTATTGGTTGCAGGAACTGAATCGTTTTACTGAATTTTATTCTCCTGTCGTGTACGGCCTTGTTGTTTACATCGAATGCTTCGCTATTTGTGCTGTACTTCAACTAGATGGGTTATTATTTATCTTAAGTTTACTCATAGGAGTTATGTTCACTGTTTTCATTCTAAGTATATCTTCGGCCCTCTCGAGGTTTACTTCTTTGGTAAGTAAAATATTTTCATGTTTAATCAAAACTTGTATTTAATCATTCCATTTTATTTACAGCTGTATGGAACCTTTATCGAAATTGTCAGAATTTCTTCTGCTGATTTACCATTGAAAACCAAACTGAAAGTAATTTAATTCGATTACTTTAAACGTGAAACTTTTATAAATATTAATAATAATTTTTTATTTTTCAAAGATTTTGAACTTCATGAAACGATTTGGGAAAACTCCAATGGGGATTAACGTCGGTGGAATGTTTTATGTGAAGAAGAATTTCTTGATTCGAGTAAGTACTTTAAAATACTCTGTTCAGTTTAAACTTAAATTATTTTAACTGTTTTATATTTTTCGATGGGAAATAATTTTCCAATTTCAAATTAAAATGAAATACTTCAAGAAACATTTATATTTATATACTCTCTTCTTATATTTTTCCAGATTGTCAGTGCCATATATTCCATATTTTCTGCCTTATTAGAGTTGCTAAAAACCAAATGATCACATCCAGTTTAGGCAAAATTTGGAGAAAGTTTAATCTTTAAATCTGAAGATATGGTATCCTAAAAAATGTGGATTATATTGATATCAGTTATGTACAAAGTACTATAGGTATTTAAGGAACATGTATTTTGGTTTTACGAGTTTAAGTATTTGTAGAATATGACATTTTATATTTGCTCCCTTTGTGATGAAATGAAAATTTTTTCTATTCAAATTGTACACTCTAACTATTCGAAACCAATCTGACATTACACTACGGATTATTCAAATATCTTTGATTTGTAGTTGAAAATCTACAATATTCAGTTGCCTTTTCGATTATAAATGCAACACAAAGTTCGTTTCCAATTGACTGATTCCTTTCTTATTAATGACTGTACACTTATGTGCTTGTGAATGTGGTTCTATTTTTATGGTGATGTCAATTTTGGAATCTTAAAAATTTGAAAATATCCACTATACTTTTAACTGTTGAAGATATAAAGAAATTACTTATAGAAATTTCAGTGAAAAATACAAGGTTTTTAAAGATTGGAGATAAATTTAAGCGATAAATAAGAAACTATAAATTTAATTATTCAGTTGATTTAAAATCGAATTTTTATATTACAGATAATAGATGACTTTAACGGGTTCGATTCGAATCCCTCCAAAAATATATATATTTTTCACTATTAATGTTTATTGGATCATCACCAAACATCATGAACTTAAAGTTACAAAGACCAGGTACTGAGCACGATCTTGTTTCTATGACAGATCAATGGATATGTTCTCAAACTCATAGAATTGGATTGACCAGTCACAGAATTTATTCATTACATCACTGTAGAAAAACAGGGTGGTGGCAGTCTGAGGACTGTTTGTATTGCAATCACACTCACAGGGAAAACTGAATAGTGATCCCACCTCAAACAGACCAATAATTTGAGATATCGTGAAACGGATATCTTCGTAACATATAAATGTTACAGTATACTGAACCTTTAAGAATTGTTTAAAATTGATGTACTTTCATAATATTGTGATGTAAAATTTAAAAACGAATTTCCGCAAATTATGTATCAAAAATAACGTGGCACTTCGTTTATACGTCGATATTAAATGCAAAACGCAAATTAACTTAAATTTTCATTTTATAGTCTGCACGATAGTCATGAATATATGCCTTAATAGAGTATGCTTACTCAGTAATTCATCATATATATGTTATACATAAAATACTGAAATATCCTTTATTACATAAGTACACTTTACAAATTTTCACTTCTACAAAATATTGTTTACTAGTGTTTGCCTTATATAATGAGAAAATTTTATCGATACGAATTTTACTTTAGTACATACATCAGCTACATATTTATATCTTACACATTTCAAACACATCAAGCTGTTCACTAGAATGTTTCAGAAGTTAACCTTTGTAAAATTTTAAAGATACAAAAATTATTTTTAATTTATCGTATATTATTTTAAAATTATTTTTATATTCATATTGTTTGTGGAATATCAAATGATTGTTAAAATATTGATCAGAATTATGAACTCAATAGTAACAAGTTCGAAAAACTGTTTATTGTTTATGTAATTGCTGATAATTTTAAGCACACTACACAAATTTTATTGGGCTATAATATTTAGAAATTTCTTATATTATATAAAGTTGAATTCGGAATTGGTAAGAATAATTTTTTTATTATGAAATCAATAGAAGATAGTATTGTAGGAAGTAATGAAAATTTAATTTTTTTTGTATGATTTTTTTCTGTACTAACATTTTTCGAGGAACTATTTACAGCTAACATAACGATAAGTTTTCTTAATATGATTTTTTTCTGTACTAACATTTTTCGAGGAACTATTTACAGCTAACATAACGATAGAAATCTGTAGATGGGAAGCAATATATATAATTTTGTTAATTTAAGAATAGTCGAATGCTTGAAACGCTGGTGCTGTTGCCCATGATCCGTGTTGGTGACGTATAGTGACAAAGTTTCCATTGTAAACATATGGAATAATATTTTCTCCGTCCAATGATAGTGCGCTAAGTTGCTTCATAGTAATTTCAATACGTGTAGTGTAAAGCAATTTTATCAAATGCTTTACGTATATACAGGGTGAGTTTTTTATCTTGAGACAACAAAATATCTTAATTGAATCTCATTATTTTGGAAAAAGTTGTAGGGTTTCGAAGGGGCAATCAATTGATTACCTTGAATGTGACCTTTACCTTGACCTTTAACGTCATTTGAAGGTCAAGTCGTTTTTTTTTAAATGGGAAGACATACTTTTGACCCCGGCAATGGAAAGAGTGGAAAATTTCACAATCGGATATACTCTTGACCTTAAGGTTTAGGTCAAAGGTCAAGGTTATTTTCAGGTCAAAATATTTTACCAACAGAAAACCATAATTTTTATCACATTTTTTAATGACCTTATTACTTTGATCTTTAAAAGCATTCCCTACTTTTAGTACTACCCAGGAGTAACAACATGGACATAGTAGTTTTCTGTTCCCTTTGGGGTGCTTGATTTCAATGAATTCCCTCACCTCTCACTATCAGGGTAGTTGTTTTCGGTGCATCACTTTACTTCTCTCCATAGCTTCAGGTATTGGTTTTAGGGAAAATATTGGTTTTCGGGAAAATGTTTCCCCAAAACCAATACCTCAAGCGATGGTGAGAAGTAAAGTGATGGACCAAAAACAATCACCCTGATAGTGAGAGGTGAGGGGATTCATTGAAATCAAGCACCCCAAAGAGAACAGAAAACTACTACGTATAACTGTAAACAAATACCAAGAACATCGAAAAGAAAGCGTAATGAAAAGGATTCAGAAGTTGAAGACGCATTAGATCAATGATTTTCTATAGTTAGCGGGCAAGGCGTGAATATCAGTGACCCAGTATTGAAGACGGAGATCGGTAAAAAAACTAATAATTAGGTACCTATTTTAATACATCATTAAAAGGTATTATAGGTATCTAATTATTAATTTTTACCTATTATTTATTAATCTACGAATTACATAATTTATTTTAGAATTTATTATTACTTCGTTTAATTGAGACAGCCGCTTAATTGGGACAAAGTGGCTTAGTCCCGACGTGTCCCAATTAAGCGGAATCCACTGTATATTCTTGATTGAAACTTTTAAAAAAATATATATACTGTTAGTATATACAGGTAGGCCTCGATTAGTGCAAATAATTGGTTCCACGAATCGACGTGTCCCAATTAAGCGGAATCCACTGTATATTCTTGATTGAAACTTTTAAATATATCTTTGAAAATATATACTGTTAGTATATACAGGTAGGCCTCGATTAGTGCAAATAATTGGTTCCACGAATAATTTAAATATATATCTAATCAGGTGATTCATCAAGTGTTAAAGTAAACTGTACTATAGGATGTGATGATAATCAGATGGTACTACGGAATCACAATAATAAAGAACGGGAGAATCGATATCAAAGACATGCAGTTAAGAGACGAGCGATTCTCCCAAAAAATTACACTTTGATGTGCAAGCGGAAACAGACATTTTGGAAGAAAACAAAATAATCCGGCATCTCTACAAGAAAATGAAAGCCTCAAGGCCATTCTTCACAAAAACAAAAAATGTGGTACAGTCTTGAATAAACTCAGGAAAGCGAAATTATTATTGGGCGTGCATAAAAAGAACTGTGTATATTAAAGAAGAAGTGCAAGAACTTAATAAGTAAATATGATTCACCCTCTTTAGGAAAACTATTTACGCCAATTCAGTAAAATATCTTGCAGGAAAAAAAACTTTGTAAAATATGGACTCAATTAGACATTTCCAGAGCTCTTAGTATTAGAGTACTTTCACGAAAGTGCTACCAACATTTGAGGAAAAAATATGGATTATAGACATGTCTATCCACTCTGAAAAAGTGGATTGCCGCATCATTTTCATGCAAGCCTGGTATATCGACAGAGGTATTATATCTTTTGAAGTTAAGAACTATGGCTTATGAAGAGATACAAAAATTGTGTGTTATTTCCTTTGACGATATGAGTGTGGATTCTCGGAGATGTTTTGATAAATCAGCAGAACAAATGTTTGATTCAAGGACAGCGTTTACCTTGGAAATAGCTAATATATTACTCATTTGATACCCAAATGACAGGTCAATTGTAGCTTCTGTGTAACAGGATGGTTTGATTGTTGTGGCAATTGTTTCTGATATGGGTAGTAAAAATGCTATTAGTGTGTGGAAAGATTTTTAAATATAAATTATGAAAACCCATGTTTTCCGAATACAATCAGAAAAAGCATCATAGCAAACGAATGTGGGTGTTGCACACCTACTAAGATTATTAAGAAATCATTTTCTTGATGATAACTTTTTATTGTAGACTAATGTACAAATTACCAAAAAGCTTATTGAAGCCATACTCCAAATTGATTATGGTGAGAACGAAGTGGCATATAAATTGATACGTTTACATATAGAATGCAATGGTAACAATTGCTAGTTACACACGCTATTTAAATATATACACGCTAGAATACAGTGTATATATTTAAATAGCCAATTATTCTCGAATATAACAGCATGCTGATCAGAACTTGATTCACAGAGAAAACGATGCATCAGAGTTTTTCCAATTAGTAAACGATGCGTTTGATATTCTAAACAGGAGGCAAAGATTTCATTCCAGTGTATTCAAATGTGCGCTTGAGAATGCAACTCAAGAAACTCGGCTTTGGCAATTCTACAAAATTTGCGAAACTATGCGATTTGGAAAGTCAAAACAGATGTTACTTTTCCAGAAAGATTGGCTAATGAGCATACGCTCTGCGATAGGATTAAAAACTGAGCTTAAACATTATAAAGTGGAATATTTGCTAACATTTAGATTAAACCAAGACTATCTGAAGAACTTGTTTACTCAGATTGGAGAACTTGGGCATCAGTATGACCACCCATTACCAAACTAAATTCAAATACCGGCTGAGATTAATCATTTTGGCCCGTAAATCTAGAAGAAATACCATTTTGTCAGCTCAGCTCAGTCTGCTTGAAGATGAATGCCCAAAATATGTAACGACTGAGTTGTTCGATATCCTAACTCCACAAATGGATTACATTCTTAGATATGCTCGAAGATGAATGTGCAATTCATGATATAATCATTAACCAAGATGATCTCACTCCGCATTCAGATTGTAGTAAGGAAGGAATGAAGTATGTTAAAGCTGGATTGCTTATAAATGTTTGAAATATGATCCATCACTAGATTATTCATCATCAAACTTGCTGAGAAAGGAATAAATCAAGAAAATTTTATGACTAAAATATCTGGAGGAAATTTATATTTTCCTGCTGATGTGTGGTTCAACATCTACAAACAGTTTGAATTATTATTCAACTATTTCCATGGTAAAATAGTTTCAAAAAATACGCCAATCATTTAAAATCTCTGATCAATTATCAGTGGGAAGTTCCCATGATAGGTTTGGCCATCCTGTGATGAGCTCTACAAGTGACCGCCGCCAGATAAGTATATCCTTTTGAAATGTAACCTAAATCTACTGCAAACTCAAACCTTGCTGAGGACCATTTAATGAACAATACCTAATGAGAGGGCTGCATGAGAAAGAATGCAAAATTGAAAGGCAGCTATTAAACAGTTATTCTTATGTTCTTGTACTTATCTGTTAATAATAATAAAAAAATACTTTTACATTATCATGACATTAATAACATATTTATTATTACAAAGAATGCAAAGTTGAAAGGCAGCCATTAAACAGTTATTCTTATGTTCTTGTACTTATCTGTCAATAATAATAAAAAAATACTTTTACATTATCATGACATTAATAACATATTTATTATTACACCTTGCCTAATTTTAAAGTTTATATTATCAATTATTTAGATAAATATATCATTGTTTAATCATAAACTATTAATTTTTTTGGCCTTTATTTAATTTTATTGTGATCGAATTGCATTACTGAAAACAGAACTCCGGGTTTTAATATTATGAGAAATAATTTCTTGGTTTACGAGTTTTTTCTTAAGCAAGCTAGCTCCCGAAAGTTTGGCCTTTATTTAATTTTATTGTGATAGAATTGCATTACTGAAAACAGAACTCCGGGTTTTAATATTATATCTATGAGAAATAATTTCTTGGTTTACGAGTTTTTTCTTAAGCAAGCTAGCTCCCGAAAGTTCATGAAGATAGGAACTATCTAAAATATCTGAATTTCAGTAAAACTTTCAATAAAAAATTTATTTCTTTTTTTATTAACAATTAACTTTATTGTTTATTTACGTTTCATAACATTTTATAAACATTTTTATTAAATTAAGCTGAAATTAACATGATATTTTCAACTATCTATTTAGTAAATTATTTAAGATATTTTAAATAAAACCTTTCTTAAAATTAAGAGAACCCATTTTATATCCCTTAAATTTTTATACCTATTGGTAAAGGGTTAGAATATACTCACCGTCCTCGTTTTAGGAGCCTTTTACACCACGCAGGTGTAAAAGGCTCCTAAAAGGATTGAAAACTTTGGTCCTTCATGTTTTCAGTGTTATCACTTTGGGTGGGGAGACAACGCTTCTGCCCAATGTGGAGAAATGAGTCAGCAATAACTCAGTGTTGAGGAGAACCTTTCATTCTAAGAGTAGACTTGGAACTCTTTCGGTCCTTAGTTTCCGTGAATGGCTAACTGTATGAATGCATGAAAGGCTAGAAGGATCACCCCGTATAATTGGGCAGTTTATCGCGTCCGTCAGGGGGCCACTTGCGGGTCCATCATATATGGAATCGCGACTGCTGGCAGTGCCCACATCCATCACTATTCACTAGGGACTGCGATGAGACCACATACGAGCACGCCAGCTTCGAATCATTTTCGCACCACTCGTCGTATTTGGGGACTAAGTAACCACACAACCTCAAGATGGGAAGAAAAAATTAATCATAATAAAAAAAGTAAATCAAGTAAATGGTTTATCTAATGTACCCTTTTCTCACTCTTTCTTGCATATGAGATATGAGAAAAGACTATTTCCGCAACTTAGCTCATTTGAGCACTCCACTCAGTTATGTAGTTAGATGAAAAGAAGACAACACATTTTATTATAATTTTGTTTATTATTTATTATACTTTCGTTTGGTATAATAAATTACTAGATAAGATAGATTTATAAAATAATACATTATCCATTAATACCATTTATTTATACTATTCCATAATTTTGATAATTAAATTAGCATTTGTGATTAATGGATTAATTTTTATTATTGATTTTTATTTATTCATTTCATATTATTCCATTCAATATTTTATTATTTAAAATTTTTAGGATACCCATTGGAACCGTGGCTGATGACACCACTTTTTCAAGCACAATCCACTTCAGAATTGCTGTATAACAAAAAAGCAAGCAAGAAGCATCATTGAGCAATGCAATGGTCTTTTGAAGAATAGATGGTGATGCTGGTTAAAACATAGAATGCTACATTACCATCCTGAAGTAGCTACAAATATTGTTGTTTCCTGTGTTGTGCTTCACAACGTGTGTATTCACCACAAAATTGATGAAGGTGATATTGAATTAGAAGAGCCAGAAGAAATGGTGCCATCATTTATAGTAAACAATGAATGCTCAATGTCATCTGAAGCTAGGAGTTTGCAGAAACAACTTATTGCATCATGTTTTCAATGAGCAGATATAACTTTAAAAGGCCCTTTTCAGGGCCATTATTTCCTGGCAAAGAGAAAGCCAAATAAAGTATTATATAAGATTTAAGAATTCAATTTAATTACAGTTTATGCAAATAAATACATAATTTGATTTTATAAGACATCTATTTTTTCAAAAATTGGATATTAGTGCTTTTCCAATTGCTTCTAAAGCTTCCACTTTTCTTGTATTTAATTCAAAATCTTTTACTCTAATAAATTTATCAAATTCAAATTCTTTTCTTCTAATAAATTTATCAAATTCAAATTTTTTTTTTCTTATTTCAATTTCTTCTCTTTTTAATTCAATTTTTTGTTGCCGTAAATTAGAAAATTCTTTTGTTGCAGCTATTGTCTGAGGTAAATTTTCAGAGTTTCGTTTTCTCTTTTCTTCCAATAACTGAAAACATAAAAATTGCAAAGTTTTGAATGGAATATATTAATTATTACAGTACTATCTAATTACATATAAAAAACTGTTTTATTAATGAATTAAATAAGCAATTGATTATAATTTCTTACAAGTTTGTTTTGATGTATTTGATGTATTCTTACCTGTTGCATTTTCAGGAGGTGTTGGAGAGGTAACTGTTTTAGAAACAAGTTTTTTAATGAAAACTAACTTCTTATATTTAAATGTTTAATTCTATTATATACATATGATTTATAACTAAGACATATACAGTATATGTTTATAAACTTACTATTATTAACAGAATATTCGGACCAACACTGAAATATAAATAGAACAACATATAAAGATTTAATTTTTTTGAATTTACTAATTGCTATAATAAAATATAATTTATATTCATTTTTTCCATTTTTATCAAGGTATTTTTATTTTTTAAATATTAAATTTTTTTTTATGCGAATGAAATTTTGCAATAAGTAAAATTATATCACTTTCGGTAAATTAATTTTTTCTTTCTCATACACTTATTGTATTTGGTGTTAAGATAAAATAATAATAACGCATTTTTATATTATCAAATTATAAAATTTTAAACTTACTTTTCTCCAATCCAATACGGTTTATAAGACATCTATTTTTTCAAAAATTGGATATTAGTGCTTTTCCAATTGCTTCTAAAGCTTCCACTTTTCTTGTATTTAATTCCAGCGACAAAAAGTTAACGTCTCCTGCCGTTATTTTATCTCACTGATAGTGTTCGCGTAGTCGAGAGTACCGATCATCGCGTTATCGCGTTAAGCTAACGTGGTGAGTTTGAAGTGAGACGTGATGAATGAAACTCGAGAGTAAGGCCTCATTAAAGGTATTGCAATTGATCATATCAGGAGCATATTTTCATATTATAACAAATATTGATATATTGCAGAAATTTATTGATTGAGCAACGATTATAATTCGCAATGAATGCGTATTACACCGTACTGTTTAGTAAATATGAAATTATGGAGAGAATTACAATAGTACAGTAAAAAATTCCACGAATTTACTACGTTATTATTATGAAATAGTTGAAAACCAGGCAAAAAATTTATACAATAGAGCATTGAGAAAGTTTTCCTAACAGAAAACTTCATTTATCATCATTAATAGATCATATGCAGAATAGAATATCACAGTTTTAAGTCATTCGTCTGAACGAAACGACTCGCGTCAACTTCTCGTTAATAAGAAACATCATAGATTACATTTTCGTTCTTCCAAAGAAGTTGAATTCCTCGTAACTTACATTGATACTGTAATTCTGAACAAAAAGTTCCAGACTTTCATAATCTTCAGTAAGGTAAATATAAAGAATCTGCTTTATAATTTGTAGAGCTTATCCAATGTACAATGCGATTTCTTTGTACGAAACAACTCTATCAACGTCGAAAAGATTGAATACAAGGCACTAATAACCTACAAAATATAGAAAATAATTTCAGTTCTACATTTTTGTAACAAAAAATAGCTGTCAAGCAAAAAATAAATTCAAATACTTTTATAAAAATATGAGTTTAATATCATATTTACAAATGATAATTATAAAAATAGAGGATTGTAAATTTAATATACAGTGGAGCCTTAGTTAACGGCAGTTATCCGTTGCAGGATTATCGTCATAAACCAAAACCGTCGTTCTCCAAGGCGTGATTAATTGAAAATCGATTAATTTGTTCCGGTTCCTCTCCATAATCAAAGTATATATTAAAAATGCAGATTAAACTCATTTAAAATGTCATTAAATATTTCTGCAGTTCTGATAATCTCATGTTTGTTTGGATTTCATTTCTTAGCAAAATTTTGAACTTCTACATTGTGAAAATGTTTTATTTCAGCAGCCGTAATTTGTTCTTTCTCTCCACCCTGATCTTCAGATGAAATTTCCATTTCCTTTTGTTCACATTGCTGTTTGAAAAGTTCTTTTCGGTCATCAGTAGTCAGTTCTCGGTCATGCATCTCCATTAATTCTTCAACATCGTCTTCCTCTACTTCCAAGTTAAGATCATAAGCAGAAGCCACAATATCCTTTTTTTATTTTTTTATTTTACGCGATTAATATGGAGGTTTCAGTTCGGGATTTTTTCCTCCGAATACGGGGATTGGTTCGAGGCAGGAGTGCCCGCCGGGCGGTCCTGTGTCCGTATGTGGTCCTATCGCAGACTCTAGGGACGGATTTTGGCACCGCCAGCAGTCTCGGTTACGTGTAGGGACCCGCGAGTGAGACCCCAGGGAGGATGCGACAACCACCGAATGGTACGAGGTGACCCCTTTAGTCGACTTTTATGACACGCGGGGTCAGACAGTGGGTATATTCTAACCCCCATACCAACAGGAGGTCACAATATCCTTTACCATTAGGGGTTCACTTAAACAAGATGTGGTTAACCAAACTCTGTGTCGTTAACCAAGAGATCGTTTTCTTACTGCCACTCGTCGTTAACTAAGTACGTCGTTAACTGAGGCCGTTGTTAATCAACGTACCACTGTATTTTTATGTGAAATCAATGAATCAGGTTATCTATATTTTAAGAAATGTTATTATTTATAGAAAACTTTATCTAAAATACAACTAAGAAAATTGAAACCTACCACATATTGTACTGATTATTTTTAATACAATTTATCTTTAACTCGTTTGGTTGGGTAATTAGTTTCATTAAGTCACCATATCTCAAAAAGGTTATTCTGTATCTGGCGGTGGCTACTTATAGAACTATCACAGTCTGCCTAATAAACATGATAAGATCAACCGTGAAAAACTATAGATGTGGGACCGGATTTGAACCCAGATCTTCCAAGACTGCGAGTCACAGCTTTGCAATGTTGCAATCCGGCCGACTCGGTATGAATTAAAAATAGTAAAAATTAACTTCAATTGAAAAATATCAATACTTACTCTGATCAGAAAATTTTTCTTCACATAAAACATTTCACCAACGTTAATTCCAATAGGAGTTCTTCCGAATCGCTTCATGAAAGTTATAATCTTTCGAACGAAATCTTTAATTAGTAATATATAGAAAAATTAATAACAAAATAATTTATTTGATTTTACCTTCAATTTCGTTTCCAATGGTAAATCAGCCGAAGATACCTTGGCAATTTCAACAAATTTTCCATAAATCTTAAAAAACAAAGTTATATAAATAGTTTAGAGAAAATATAAGAAAAGAAAAAAATTATTGTACTTACCAAAGAAGTTAACCGAGACAGACCAAATGATAAAATTATTAATGCAGTAATTAAAATTACGAATGCAGAAATTGCAGCGAACAACAACATTCTATCTTGAATAAAAAATAATATGGCGCAAGCAATTAAACATGTACTATATATAACGCAACCATAAATCATGGGAGAATAAAATTCAGTAACACGATTTATTTCCTGTAGATAACTCCATAAATCTGAATGTTTATTTATCAGTTCTTCTGTCTTTTCTCTTAACAATCTATCTTGTTTTTGCAGGTTATCGATAGTATCAGATAAGTTGGCGAACCGTAGGGAAATTAGGATGAAAATAATGATAGAAACAAGCATGACGGCATTCAGTTGTGCTAATCCGTAGATGCTTATCAAAGCGAAATTTATACTACAAAAGAATATTTCTGTCATTGATTCCGTCATCGGCTTCAAAGTTGGATACAAAACAATATTAATTGTTGTAATAGCTGTAATAATTTCAAAAAGCATGAGTATTAAAATAGCCATAGATAATTTTTCTATAATTATTGTTAGTTCTCGTTTTCCGCCTTCATATCCGCTGCTGTTTCTGACAAAAAGGAACTTGTTTCTCCTGAAGAAACTGAATTGAAAAGCCAAGAAACTCCAAAACATGATTAGAATCGATTTCATGAATATTCTGTTCTTTCCAAAAATATTGCTCCACCCACTGCAAATAACGTTGTCTGTTATTATTTGAGCAGAAAGTAAGATGTTGACCCACATGTATATCTCTATGGTAATTTGGTAGCAGGAATACAGTTTAGAGAGACGTTTTTTCTTTTGTTTCCGTTTCTTACAATCACAGTACGTCATGGTTAAACCGAATATTTTCATAGTGTTCAACACTGGTTGGATATAACATACGATACATAAACTGTGGTATATACTTGGTGAATGCATTCTAACAATTAAATATCGTATATAATTTTCGTGAAACAGAATTCTGTTTAAAATTTTAGGTCTTTTTAATTTTCTATAAAGTGTAAATCACATATTTAGATTTATCAATTGCATTGACGAGTGCTCGCATCAGATGATTCCTACGATGCAATTGCATTGACTGCATTATTCTTTTGTCGAGCAGTTACACTATAAAATTCAGAATTATAGATGAATTTTTTCTTATAAAAATAGAATTTGTCCTAAACGAACAAAATAGCCTACAGAAAATAAATGCCAAGCTTTTCCTTTAGTCCAGAATATTTTTATTCGTAACTGATGCGTAGATGTACTGCCCATCTTTGGTTGGTTACCTAAAAATTAATGAAATTCTCTAAATTTATCTTTTGAAGTTAATGGTATCTTTTCATTTAAAATCCATTTATAAAAGCCATAAAACTTGTACGTTATTTTATGAAAAGACGTTCCTAATCGCGATGTATTGTCACTTATGGCGACCAAGATCTCGTTATGTGTTGCTCGCTATTATTATATGATTGATATTATTTGATTACTTGCTTCCATTTAAAAATCGATTATAAAATCAATATATTTTATAACGAATATAGCAATACTTCTTGTTGCTAAGGTGTTCGTAGATGTTGTGCGCAATGTATTAATTTGAATTTTTGACCATACAGTTCCAGAAGACATTGAGAAAAATTTATAATTGAATATATAATGATAAACATCTAAAATAATTGTTTAAAATATTTCCATAAAAACTAATAAAACTTTGAATTAGAAAATAAACAATTAGAAAATGATTTGTATAAATCTATAATGATTCTAATCATATCATTTATTTATGATTATTACAATTATAGAGAAAAGTTTATACAATGAGTTAAAAGTTTTTTTTCTAGAAAATCCGTAGCCATTTGTAAAAACTTAAAGGATTGTGAGATTGATAGTTTCTTTAAATATATTAACTGTTAAAACGTTTGTATATATGAGTTTGGATCTGTCTCGTGTGTGTTTGATGAGTTTGGATCTGTCTCTTTTGTGTTTTTTTTTCATATTTTACGCCCCCTTTCCAATTACTAAGGGGGCAGGGCCTGTTCCAACCACGGGCTGACCCATATTCGTGGAGTGGGCCGGATGGTGAAGTGGCCCCTTGTCCAGTACCCCCATAAAATCCGGCACCAGACCCGGGTCCTCTTGCGTGGCACGCCGACAGCATTACTACTCGGCTATCTGGCCGCCGTCTCTTCTGTGATTCATGAGTTTGGATCTGTTTCTTCTGTGTTTTATGAATTTGGATGTGTTTGGATGTGTTTCATAAGTTTGGATTTGTCTCTTTTTTATCCAGTTTCATTTGTATTGTGCTAAGGAATTAAAATTTCTTCCATGGTATTTACTAAATCATGTAATATCCATTTAATCTGCTTGTTTGGATAGTATAGTTACCTGGAGCTTGATTAGTCTGTTCCAAAATAACAGAATTTTGAATATGATCAGTCTGTAAGAAACTAAGGATCTTATCTTTAAACTGCCGATACAATGAATTTATCAGTTCATAGATCATTTACTTGGGAAATTTTTACTTATAAAAGTTGTTCACTTGTTTGATAATTAAACTCATTTATTGTCGGCCGGTTTGACCGCGTGGAAACGCTTCGGCTTTCCACTCTGGAGGACCCTGGTTCGAATCCCGGGTCCCACCCTTTGAAAATATTTATCATGGGGTCCGGGCCCAGCCCGTCGATCCCCGTCCTCCACAATCCGGCTGACCCCTCCGCAGGGGTGGGCAGTCTGTGGAAGGGCTTGTTTTGCCCCGCCACATAGTATTCTACCAGAGTGGGTTAGGTTAGGTTAGGTTAATTAGATTACGCCGCCATATCCTCATGGGATATACTGTATCTGGCGGCGGCCACTTGTAGAGCCCATCACAGGCTGGCCAACACCCGTGATGGGGTCAACCGAATGGTTGAAGGATGGGGTTCAATGGGCTACCAGAGTGGGATGTGGCGTCATGTGTTGACAAAAAATTCGGCCGTAGATGCTATACTATAGCATGTCCAGTGTTAAAAACAATCCAGTGTTACACTTTGTTTTGTGATATAGTGTACTAATTGTGAGCTGAAGCAAACAGCGAGAAAGAAATTGTTTATTTACAATTAAGATTCTATTTTTGCGTTTATTAAATTTATTGAACATATTTAATTTTGGTATACTAATATAGAATAGGAAATATAGAATCTAATCTCAGATAAAATAAAATTTGTGGTTTAATATTTTATATTTAACATTTCTTTTAACAATCCAGTGTTACACTTTGTTGTGTGATATAGTGTACTGATTGTGAGCTGAAGCAAATAGCGAGAAAGAAATTGTTTATTTACAATTATTAAGATTCTATTTTTGCGTAAGTAAATTTATTGAACATATTTAATTTTGGTCTACTAATATAGAATAGGAAATATAGAATCTAATCTCAGATAAAATATTAAACCATAAATTTTATTTTATATTTAACATTTTTTTTACAGTGCACGTCACGCCTGGTGCAGGACAATTGCTTACCCCAGTAATATTTGATAAAATTAATTTAGTTACTATCAAAGGTTTAACATTTCTTTTACGGTGCACGTCACGCCCGGTGCGGGACAATTGCTTACCCCAGTAATATTTAATAAAATTAATTTAGTTACTATCAAAGGTTTTAAAGATAATTTTAAAATATATTTTATTTATATAATTTTATACACATATGTTTAGTATTTTGCTAAATTAAAAGCAATAAAAATAGTAAAAATGGCATTTTATTTTCGACTTTGTCGTCAAGCACGTTACTTTCGCGGCAATTGAGATTCAACTTGACTTGCAATTTGCATTCGTCTCTCTGCTACCCAGGTAGTAAATTGTCCCACACAGCGCAACGAAGATTAATTTCAATTTTAGATTAAATAAAAATAAAAATGGCATTTTATTTTTGATGTTGTCGTCAAGCACGTTACTTTCGCGGCAATTGAGATTCAACTGACTTGCAA
This sequence comes from Olivierus martensii, assembly GCA_000484575.1. Taxonomy (NCBI): domain Eukaryota; kingdom Metazoa; phylum Arthropoda; class Arachnida; order Scorpiones; family Buthidae; genus Olivierus; species Olivierus martensii. The sequence continues at coordinate 48,500 of AYEL01077280.1, forward strand.
TTTGCATTCGTCTCTCTGCTACCGAGGTAGTAAATTGTCCCACACAGCGCAACGAAGATTAATTTCAATTTTAGATTAAATAAAATTTTGATTTATTATTCTATATTTAATAATTTTGATTTCAGATAAAATAAAAATGAATAAGAAAAAGCAAAAACATATAATTACCACAATGAATGGGAAGAGCTATATTTTTTTACTGTGTATAAAGATAAATGCCAATGTTTGATATGTCGTGTTACAGTCGCTTTGCCCAAGAAAGGAAATCTCGAAAGACATTTTTCGAGTTTGCATAAAAATTATGAAAATGATTACCCTGTTGATACCGAATTAAGAAAACATAAAATAAAATAATTAAAAAATCAATTAACAGCACAGCAATTTTTGTGTCAAAAGCCTATGCAGCAATCCAAAATGGCAACTGAAGCATCTTATGTCTAAACATACGTTTTGGCAAAACATAAAAAAATTTATCGGGATGGGGAAATTTTTAAGGAAGCTTTTCTTGAGGGCAGCGAGAAATTATTTTCCAACTTTAAAAATAAAAGTGAAATTCTCAATGCAATTTAAGTTTTTCCAACTTTCTCGCAGAACTTTAACTCGTCGTGTTGAAGATATGAATAGAAATGTAACTGGACAACTAGAAGATGACATACAAATTTTCCGTTTCTTTTCGTTGCAGTTCGACGAGTCTACAGATATCGTTGATACTGCTCAATTAATTGTTTTTATAAGAATGGTTTTTTGCGATTTTTCCGTAAAAAGAATTTTTAACAATACTTCCGATAAAGGGAACAACACGAGGTGCAGATATGATGGCAACTTTTATGTCATTTGCTGAAAAAACAAATTTGCCTTTGCATAAAGTGGTTGCTATGTGTACTGACGGAACACCTTCATGGATTTTTAGCCCTTTGCAAACAAAATGAACATTTTCTTGATTTCATATCATTTCATTGCATAATTCATAATAATGCCTTATGTGCAAAAATATTCAATGTTAATGATATGGATGTGGCAGTAAAAATTGCTAATTCGATAAGAGCGCGAAGTTTAAGGATGCGTCTATTCCGTAGTCAACTTGAAGACAATGACTCGGAATATGAAGATTTACTTCTTTTTTGTCATGTTAGGTGGCTCAGCCGAGGAAGCTTTTTAGAAAGATTTCTAAATCTTTTGCCTGAAATTATTACTTTTTTGGACACAATGGGAGAAAAACATGAACAATTGGAAGATCCAATATGGGTAAAAAAATTAGCGTTTCTTACCGATTTTATGGGCCATTACAACTCGATTAATTTACAATTATAAGGTTAGGTTTTAAAAAACAGCAGTAAATGAGCGAAAAGCACATAGCATCTGTGGAAGAATGGTCAGATGTAATTGTAAAATTAACACGAATGGAATTACAACTTAAAGAATCGCATTATTCGAACTCGCACTAATCGAGGCCTACCTTTACTTTAAGACATGATTTCGTATAACATTCCGTTATTTAAATATTTTATCTAATTTCATTATTAAATCATAAGTCTTTTTTAAAAAACAGCAGTAAATGAGCGAAAAGCACATAGCATGTTTTATCTGTGGAAGAATGGTCAGATGTAATTGTAAAATTAACACGAATGGAATTACAACTTAAGGATGAAGTTTTTTATTGTAAATAATAATATTATTTATTAAATGACAAACATATTATATTGAATTAAAAGAAAACTTAAGTCTAAAATTAGACTCGTAAGAACGCCTAGCTCATCATCACCCGGACACTTACCTGGGGAGACTTTCAATATAGAATGATCCCCCGAAAGGTGTGATTAATTAAAATTAATATAAATATTAATTTAATATTTCGACCCTAATTTATGAATATTTTTTATTTATGGCGATCCGGAAATGTTAAAATTAAGTTAAATTATATTTTTTCTAATACATATATTTGATATTCATTTTTCATATATTTTACTTATTTACAGATTTCATCAAATTTTTTGTAACAAATAAATAATTTTATTTTAATAAAAAGTCATTTATATTCAAACTTTCAACATTATTTATTGGATTAAAACACCGTTGGAATATATTTTAAAACGATAAGAATTTATCATTTGTTATATAAGTATTTTAAATGCAGATTAACTTGTAGCACTATGTACACAGTGTGGCTATACTCATCACTGAAAATTTAAGAACTTTGAAAAATAGTTGAGTCTAACGAAATTTACACATGGTGTGCGTGCAGGATCAAGTTCCCGCAGAGAACACCATGTGTATATTTACACGAACTAATGGCTACGTTCAGCAGACTCAACAGTTCTAAATGAGCAGATGAGTTGTAGCGGTAGGGGTTGAAGTATCTGTTGAACGGCAAGTGCTAACAGAGGGCATTTATTGAAAGAAAATGGAGTGCTTTGTAAACACCATTAAATACGTATATTTTATATATTATCATTTCTTCCTTTGAATTAATAGCATCCACGGGCGCAGCCATCTTGAAACAACACAACAACATCTTGAAGACGCGTTCAGCAGAAAATCTTTCAACTTTTTCACAACGGTTTAGTCTGCTGAACCCAACCAATTTAAGCACTACTTGCTACCTTCATAATTTCGCTTCTGATTCAGCTAGTAACATAAAAATTATATACGTTGTTAAGCATTATTTCATGATGGTCCTGTAAGATTTTTTGCGATTTGCCTCCCGTGAGGATATATTCCCCATTTAAAAATATCACCTCGTCAGAAATTAACAAATTCTTGGGTTCTCAAAGTGCGCCACATTTATGGAAGGATTTATTTAGTTATGATAAACGTACCATTAACATGAGACAGAAAAATGACTTACAGATATTTATAAGAATTTTAAATCGTATAAGATCAGGCATAGTAACAAAAAGTGATCGTGACGTTATTATCTATTAAACTATTAAAATTTATTTATGATTCCAATGATAATTAACTAAAAGAAGTAACTGATTATTATTCATATAAGATCAGGCATAGTAACAAAAAGTGATCGTGACGTATTATCTATTAAATTATTAAAATTTATTTATGATTCCAATGATAATTAACTAAAAGAAGTAACTGATTATTATTCAACATTTCTATACAATACAGTACTTGCCATGAGAAATATGTGCAATCAACCCAATCAAGCAATGCTGAAAAGAATATCACAACGAGAGATAGAATTGATTGCGATAGATGAGATTGATTGCCCCCCGTTATTGATGTAAAAGAGCGCAAGACGCCATGCAAAAATATGAAAATGACTCTTCTATGACTGCATTGTCTAGATAATAAAAATACAATAAAACTAGAAGTCCATGTAATGTTGAGAAGAAGTATTCATATCAGCATAGGCCTCATGAATATTTCCATCGGTACAGTAGAACAAACACAATGCAATATTGACAACATTATCAATAACAGTAAAGTCCATGTAATGTTGAGAAGAAGTATTCATATCAGATAGGCCTCATAAATAGTTCCATCGGTACAGTAGAACAAACACAATGCAATATTGACAACATTATCAATAACAGTAAATATTTTTATTTCAACTCAATGTATCTAAAATTTCACTTAGTACAACTACTTACAGGGATTGAGTACATACGTCTAAACATAGAGTTGCTTTTGACTAAAACATTTCTTGAAAGAGTCTACTTTGGAATAAACAATTCTAAGAAAAAAAAAGGAATGCAACTACTTTCTCATATTTGAATATAAGTATCTGCAAGTAGTTGAATATAAATGTAAGTAGTGTAAGTAGTTATATAAGTGTAAGTAGTGTAGTAATTATACAAGCAAGTAGTGTAGTGTTGAATATAATTGTAAGTAGTTGGGTATAAGTACAAGTAGGTGTATTTAAGTGCAAGTTTCTTCAATAAAAGTGTAAAATAAAATTTCTTTTAACCAAAAAAAATCTTTTACGAAGTAGATATATTAAAGTTAATAAATATAAAATAGGTAAAGATCTAAATAAAATATTTTTACAATTCTGGTTTAAAAAATTATAATAAATTGTACATTTTTTTATCAAACCAATAATTGAAAAAAAAATTATTAGCATAAAAAACAAAACCGTAGTATCTAAAATTAGGTGATTTTGGTACATTATTCTAAAGATTTTCCTAATCAACACGGCATGAGACTCTTCTAATTCAACAGGAACCTCTCCTAAATTCTTTTACACTACTTCCGATCCATGATCAACATCCTAACAGTAATTCTCTCACATCCATACTAATTTTTGCTATCAGCAACACTACGTCATAATTCAACCAGACACACCTCTATTCTTGCAATGTAACCGGGCGATCTTACTACTTGTAGTACTTTGTTTAAACCATAAATTAATGTAATTCATTTTATTTAGAATACGAATTTCAAATAATAATTGCATTTTATTAAATTCTGCCATATAATACTTGAATTTGCTCCAACATTTTCCTACATCGGATGATGATCAGTTGGTTTTGAGCAACTCCAACAAGGCAGAAAATATTGAATGTATGGCACTGCTAACTCAACCAGACACACCTCTATTCTTGCAATGTAACCGTGGGATCTTACTACTTGTAGTACTTTGTTTAAACCATACTTGAATTTGCTCCAACATTTTCCTACATCGGATGAAGATCAGTTGGTTTTGAGCAACTCCAACAAGGCAGAAAATATTGAATGTATGGCACTGCTAATCTGAAAAAATATACATATACAGAACATGAATGCTTCTTGAAGTATTTCATCTCATGTTTACAAATGGAAAATTAAATTCAGCTCAAAAACATAAAAAAGTTAAAAAAAACATATTATAATTTAAGTTTATATTAAACACTGTGCTCAGAATATTTGAAGTACTTACTCGTATCAAGAAATTCTTCTTAACATAAAACATTCCACCGACATTAATTCCCATCGGAGTTTTCCCGAATCGTTTCATGAAGTTTAAAATCTTTCAAATAAAATTTAATTATTAAAATTTATTAAAGTATCAAATTTAAAATAATTCGAATTAAATTACTTTCAGTTTTGTTTTCAACGGTAAATCAGCGGAAGATATTTTAACTATTTCAATAAAGTTCCCGTACAGCTGTAATTAAAATTAAGTGATCAAATTTAAGTTCTGATTAAACATTAAAATATTTTACTTACCAAAGAAGTAAATCGGGAGAGGGCAAACGAAAGACTTAGAACGAAAATAGTGAACGAAAGTGCTATGAGTAAACTTATGATAAATAATAATCCATCTAATTGAAGTACAGCACAAATAGCGAAGCATTCGATGTAAATGGCCAGGCCGTACAACACAGGAGAATAAAATTCAGTAAAACGATTCAGTTCCTGCAACCAGTACCATAAATCATAGTGTCTGTTGATGAGATCTTCTATCTTTTCTTTCAGAAATCTTTCTCGCTTTTGAAGCTTATCAAAGATATTAGATAAATTTGTGAATCGCTTAGAAAGAAGGATCAGACTTACACTGGAAACAAGAATAACAGAAAACAATTGTCCGAAACCGTAGATAACTAACAATGTTATATTCAGATTACAAAACAAATATTCATTTTCCGATTTTGCCATCATTTTCAATGATGGATAGAGAAATAGATCGATTACAGTTGTAAGCAAAATTAGACTAGAAATTACTACTATTAGAATAATGATAGAAAGCTTTCTGATAACGCTTCTCATTTCTTCCTCTTCCCTTTCATATCCGCTCGTATTTCTGGGAATATGAAAGGTATTCCGCTTAAAGAAACTGAACTGAAATGCTAAGAAGATCCAGAAAATAATGAAAATCAGTTTAATAAATAATTTATTCCTTCCAATGAAATAATCCCAACCGGAACAAATAACATGGTCATTTATTATTTGAACAAGAGATAAGAATAAACTCGACCACATGAATATCTCGATGACAGTTTGATAACACCAGTACAGTTTAGAAAGATAGCTTTTCCTCTTTTCCCATTTCTTACAGTCGCAATCCATTATAGTAATTCCAAATACGTTCGAAGCATTCAGCAGGGGTCGAAGAAAGCATACTACGCATAAATTATCATATGCAGGTATGGAATACATGGTGTCAAATAAAATTAGTGTCTGTCTACGTCAAAACTGCTAAATATCATTCGAATCACCAGTGTCAGTTAACAGCACAGCCGTCTAAGATGCAGCCCGTTCAGTTTTCAATCAATTGAAATTTTCTTTAAACTATTAGTTCTCTTCCTGCGTGATACACGTGTTTTATATTAGAATATCATAAAATTATAAAACACTTAACATTCTTCATTAAATTTCTATATAAATTTTTAAATAAATTAAATTCTTTAGATTTACTGTTATTAGTATCCTCTATTAAGTGAAATCCATTACCTTCCTTAAAATCCATTTTGAATATCATTAATAACGTCAACAATTCATTATATTCCATTAAATATCTATCTATTGATTGATATCCAAAACATTCCTGTAATTCTTTCTATTTTCCCTCCTTAATTCATCTTGTTTTGTTTATCTATTCCTGCTCTGTCGAGTAACACTAAAACTGCAGATATACCCTAGACATAGATTTATATACTAACAATATTACGACGAACAAAAGTGTTTTCTACGTACGTAACTTTCCAAATTGAAGAACTTTTATATTTATAGCTAGTTCGCATTTTTCTATTCAATATAATAAAAGTCTTTAGTGTTATTCCGATAGTTTTCATAAGAATAGAACATAAATTTCTTTCCAACTTTGCTTCTAAATTTACGATCAAAATTAAAAGTTTCTAATGCATTTTTAATCTTTAATGATTATCGATCACAAATGCCATATAATAATATAAGCTTTATGGCTTTATAAATGGATTTTAAACGGGAAAAAGCCATTAGTTCTAAACAAAAATTTCATTAATTTCATTAATTTATACATTACCACGTAACGATTGGTAGTACTTCTGCACATCAGTTACGAATGCAAATATTCGACTAAAGTAAAACTTGGCATTTATGTTGTTATATTTTCTGTACTTATCGTTTAGGACTAATATTTTTCTATCCAAAAACATCATTTTTAATTCAGACTTTTCTAATGTGACCGCTAGACGAAAGAATAATGCAGTCAGTGCAATTGAATTGCTCATATATGCACTGGTCAATATCTCTGATACATGTAAATATGTGGTTTACATTTTATAGAAAACTAAATTCTAAAATTTTAAATATCGTTTTGTTTTATGAAGTACTAATATCGCTCCTATAACACGATTTCACTATAACACGATTTGAAAATTGCTGAAACCCTCATATAACTCGGTACTTATACAACACGATTTTTACTTAATATATTTAGTTTTTTACGTTTATTCTCCTATAACACAAATCATTTTGATTAATTTTTGGTAAATTCACACTATGGACACACAATACAGGCAAAAGATGAGAAATAATTTGTTAATATTAGTCATAAATGCAATTTCGCTAGTTTACTGCGAGAGAACGATATGCAGTCGATTTTCGATTTCGATTTCGATTTCAAATTCAGTTAATTGACGACCATTGAATATTTTGTGTTCCAAAGGTTCAATCCTTGAATAAAAAAGAAAGTACTTATTCTTCAATGGTGGAATATGAAATAGGAAATAAAAGTCTTTTTTTTTCATAATTTTTTTGGGTATGTGTTAATGATTGTTTCCTAGCAGTTTGTAGAGGGTTAGATATATTACAGATTTAGTAAAGTGATCAGAAGATACACAAACTTTAAAGGCAGAAAAAAGTTCAGAAAGTGAAGTTAGTATTGTTAGAAAAACGTTCTCGTTTTAACGAAACAGTAGTAACGAAGATATAATTATTAAATTAATGTTATATAGGCTGTATAAATAGTATATTGACGTTCTACAAGTGGGAATATAGAAGTGATTTCCCACTGAAGGTTGTAACGTAGCGGAACTGACGTCAAGGTGATTGATAGAGAAGTGCACCCTGCAGGGGCTATGATGTCACGCGTGGAACATTGCTAATAGAGGTTGGGTTATGACGTAGCAGCAGATGCGTAAAAGCATTAAACCTCAAGTAGTAATAAATTTTTTCAATTTAGGTTTGTTGAAATTGTAAGAATATTTTATAGTAAATAGTAAATATTTGTTTTTTGTTAAAAGCATTTCTACATATTGGAGTAGTAACATAGTAGAATACAACAGCTATGATGATCAATACCTGATTCACAGTGCATATTCAGGCATCACAATTTTTGCAATTGGTAAATCATGCATTTGATATTCTAAACAGGAGACTAAGATTTCATTCCAATGTATTCAAATGTACACTTGAGAATGCAACTCCGAGACTCGGCTTTGGCAATTCTACAAAACTTGTGAAACTATGCGATTTGGAGAGTCAAAACAGGTACTACTTTTCCAGAAAGGTTGGCTAATGAGAATATGCTCTGTGCTAGGATTAAAAACTGAGCTTAAACATTATAAAGTGGAATATTTGCTAACATTTAGATTAAACCACGACTATCTGGAGAACTTGGGCATCAGTATGACCACCTATTACCAACTAAATTCCAATACCGGCTGAGATTAATCAGTTTGAACATAAATCTTGAAGACATGCCATTTTCTCAGCTCATCTCAGTCTGTCTTGAAGATGACTGTTCAAAATATGTAACGACTAAGTTGTTCGATGGATTTCATCTTAGATATGCTCGAAGATGAATATGCAATTCATGATATAACCATTAATGAAGATGATTTCACTCCCCCATTCAGAGTGTAGTGAGGACGGAATGAAGTATGTTGCAGAATGGATTGCTTATAAATGTTCGAAGCATGATCCATCGTCACAACTTGCTGAGAAAGAAATAAACCAAGAAAGTTGGATGACTTGGGTGACATGTTTAAACAACTTAGCTCATTTTGAGCACTCCACTCAGTTATGTAGTTAGATGAAAAAAAGACCAACACATTTACTTTTTATTGTAATTTTGTTTATTATTTACTATACTTTTGTTTGATATAATAAATTACAAAATAAAATAGATTTATAAAATAATACGTTATCCATTAATACCATTTATACTATTCCATAAATTTCGATAATTAATTTGGAATTTGTGTTAATGGATCTTAGTGTCGATTACACAAAGAGGTCTTGCTGACCAAATGAGTCTCTCTCTCTGATTGCGCAACAATACTCAGTTACCTCAATGAATAATAATCTATCTGTTTTGAGGCGTGCGTATTATTTCTCTTAAATAATAATAAGCTGCGCGATTAAAAAGTATACCAATATTTATTTAAACATGTATATGTTAGATCTAGACATTTGAAATGAAATAATGGAAAACACAATTGCGTAGAAACACAAATACATTAGTAAGTAAAAATTTCCACAGAGTTTCTAAGTTATAATTTTGAAATAGTTAAAGGTTAGGTTAGGTAGATTAAGCCGCCATATCCTTATGGGATATTCTATATCTGGCAGCGGCCATTTATAGAGCCCATCACAGACTGGCTAACACTCATGATGGGGAAACCGAATGGTTGATCATGGGGTTCAATGAACCAGGCCAGGATCCCTCTTGAAAAACTAGAGGTGTGGGACCCGGATTTGAACCCGGATCCTCCAAGGATAGTAAGACAAAGCTTTACAACGGGCCATCCAGCCGACAAATAGTTAAAGACTAGACAATAAATACATACCACAAATCATTACGAAAGTCATATTAGAGAAACGTATATCCTTATCATAAATAAGCCGTACGTATAATAGATTGATACTGTTACTTCTTTAAGTCTTCCTACTTAAAGAAATGACTTGTCCTACAAATCATTACGAAAGTCATCTTAGAGAAACGTATATCCTTATCATAAATAAGCCATACGTATAATAGATTGATACTGTTACTTCTTTAAGTCTTCCTACTTAAAGAAACGACTTTGGCTCATAAATTCCAATCTACACTAAATACCTTTTATAAATAACTAGCGCTAACTTCGATCCACGAGCTACAATCAAACGTCTTAAGAAAACAAGATAGCTATTAGAAACCAAAGCTGCTTATGGGAAACAGATTACTACGTAATATTATTATTCAATATAGTTCTATATTTTAAAACAACAAATTATCCTTTATTATTTAAATGATTTTGGAAATATTAATACTTGTCAATGTCTTGAAAAATTATAAAACTTTTACAGAATGTTAATTCAATTGAATAAAATAGTTTTACAGAATTTTAATTCATTACTGTACCCTCGAAAAAAAGTTAAAAGATTTTATATAATGCGGATTTTCGAAAATTCCGGATTTTTGATGTACTAAATTACCTAACTGAGGAGGCGCTGTGATACTGAAATTTTCCTGTTTTAGCTAAGTTTCCCATTTGTATTAGTAATCTGTGTGTGGAAGACCCCCGTCACATAGTATTCCTAGAGAATGGAATGTGGCGTCATCTGTTGACCAAAAAAAACCTAACCTAACCGAATCTGAAAATAATCTCAGATTATTTTCAGATTCGGTTAGGTTAGGTTTTTTAGAATTAGAATTAGGTTAGGTTTTTTAGGTTCTTTTAGATAATTTGGATTATATTTATCTCAATCCAGAACGAATATTTCTGAAAAAGATAGATCCATTTACTCTTCACGAACTTTCATATGAGATTTAGTTTAAAGAAAATCAACAGTTTTATGATTACCGTCAAAGCTAAGTGAAATAAGCACTTTATGAATGAAAATTCCATTATTTTATTTTAAATTTATAAATTGTTATTAATATATTATTACATATGCATATATACGTATATATATTATAACCAGATAATTGACCAACAAGAATAAATAATAGTAAACCAGAAACACAGACATATTTTCAGATCTATATTAGACATATTGCAAAATATTCGCTATTATGCTAGTATATGCTTAATCATACGTATTTGGTGAATATTTTTAAAAATAATGGCCTAAAAGCTAACCTTCAAATATTGAAAACAGTAAATAACTTAATTGGCACCTTCATGTTCAAATGAGTTACTTTGGTAAAGTACATGTGCAATAACTATCTTCACGCTATCTGGCTAATAGCTAACTTATGCCTCATGCAACAGTCTGTACTTAATCTTTAGATCTTTGAATGGGTCAAAGTTATTCTACCGATAATTAGTCTGCAGATTAGACCGAAAGTCGTGCAACCGGCCCTTAATATCTATCATTTTCAATAAATCCAAAATTTGATCATTTCCAATTTTTTAAAAAAAGATATAAAATCGAATGAAATGAATGCTAGGTGATTGATTCATTTTCTTAAGTAATTTGTTTAGATATCGTCGCTCTCTAAGAGATTTGGTAAAGAATTTTTAAACAAAAATTATAAATCTAATATTCTGATATAGATATAGCTGATGTGTGATATAATTATCGATAAATTTCATAAATGTGAGGTAAAATGAATTGACAATTAGTTTGATTGCTAGGTGTGCCGTATGACGTTGCGATTTGCGAAAGCAACTTATTTATTTGATAATACTATACAAATATTTTTATCTCCTTAAAGAGATAATATTTTCAAGAGCATATCGATAATTAGAAATGTTTCAAGTGTATAGGCTTTTTCCTAATTATAGTTTTTCTCAATTTGTTCCTATAGACTATTGCTTTCTGTACGATATGTAACGAATTCCTATGAGAAGGTTTTTAATTAACTTTTTCATAGAAACTTTTATACAGTATAGTATCATACATATAATGACGAATAGTGTATATTAATCATATATGGAACGACTTTTTCATAAGATAATTATCATATAAGAAAATTATAAAGTTTGATTTAATAATTAAAAATTGGAACGATAAAAACAGTGATAAGATTACAGAATATTTACGTCGTATAGAAAGAATTAAAATTATTGATAATTTTGTTTCTTAATTTTATTTCATACATATATTAAGCATTTTTAGCAGAATACTGTATTGTATTTCTAAATACTATTTACTTTTCTAAAGATATTTTAAGTTCATGAAGTGTAGAATATCTCATCAGCATTTAAAGATCTCCCTTATATAAATATATATATACATATTTATTTATTTATTTAATCAGTGAGATAATGTAATGTTTGGCTAATCTAGAAATTCAATTAAATTAATATTATATCTTATCAAATTGATTGAATACAAAAATGTATTAGTCATTCCAAATATCATATATAGTGGTGCAACTGATATACTAATTTTAGACTGTGGTAATTATAGAGAAAAAATAATTTAAGATTTATTTTTATAATGTTTTGTTAGTGAATTTAAGCCATATGCATTCTATCAACCAGATCACTGGAAATTCTAATATATTAGCTGATGAGAGAAAATTTTCATTCTATAAAAGCTAAAAATATAATCTCTAGAATTACTAAAAATGCACATGATGTTTTTAAAAGTAAAAACACTTTCTTATTTATTTTTACTTTTTTAAAAAAATTTATAATTGCGTTTTAAGTGTGACACTAAACTAATTCAAATATTACAATTGTGCGACTTAAAAATTTTTAAGTTTACAATACTGTATAAGCAATATTTTGTATATAAGAATGTTGTTTCATCTTTAGTTTGATCTAAAACAATTTTAGTTTTATTTTTAAATTCTGAACTAAAAATTTTATTAGAATTAGACGATTATTTGGATATTAGTAGTCGATGCAGTAATTGAGAAATATATATTTACTTTTCGCTGAGAAACAGTGTTTATTGAATGCATTTCAATGTTTAAAATTCTATACATTCGTTTTCGATTTGAGTTAAAAATATATTGTTGAGCTATTGACCGCGATTGAAATGTGCTGCGATTTCGCCTGAAGTATCCAGGTTCACTTCCCGAATCCCACATATTCAGCGTTTTTACAAGAGGGATCCAGGCAAATTTGCTAAATCCCATCCTCTACCTGACGGCTGATCCCAATGGGAGTGTTTGGACCCGTATGGGCACTGACATACCCCGCCACTTAATATCTGCTCGGTGGAAAACGGCATAAAGCTTCACAGAATGCATTTAACTAAAAAACATCGAACTAATTTAATTTTCTTTTTTAAAGTCTAAAAAGAACTGATTAATTAAGCAAATTATAGACTATATATATGTGCATATTTACATCGTCGAGTCTTATCATAATACTCAAAATTTCTAGTTCAAAGAAGGTTTAAGAGGAAATTTTAAAACTAAAAATTTAATCAATGTAATTTGATTTTCAGCAAGGAACATTGTATAATCACAATGTGCTTTGGATAACTCAATTCTGTTCATTCAAAGTATTACAGATCTTGAAGTATAATCTAGTGAAAAAGATTATGTTATGTAATTAAGTCGTCATATCATATTTGGGATATTCTGTAACTGGAGGCAGCCACTTATAGAACCCACTACATAGTGGCCAACACCTACCTTGGGATCAATCGAAAAGTGGAGGGATGGGTTTAACGGGCCTGGCTTGGACCTCTCTTAAAAAACTGTAGGTGTGGGATCTGGACCATCCAAGATGGTAAGCGAATGCATTACCACGCGGCCATTCGGCCGATCATATGAAAAAGATAAAAAGCTTTATTTCGATGTTCTAAATTTTGACGATAAAGAGATTTTTTAGTAAAGTGCAGTATGTCTCCACTTTCTATTCAGGTAGAGTACTAAATGGCGGGGTTTTTATCAACAGATGATGCCACATTCCATTATGTAAGAATACAATGTGGCGGGGCGAAACAAGCCCTTCCACAGGCTACCCACTCCTGCGGAGGGGTCAGCCGGATTGTGGAAGACGGAGATCGACGGGTCAGGCCGGACCCCATGATAAATATTTTCAAGGGGGGACCGAAGACTTGAACCCCGGTCCTCTAGAGTGGAAAGTCGAAGCGTTTTCACGCGGCCAATCCGGCCTTAAATGGCGGGGTGAAACAAGCCGTTACACAGGCTGCCCACTCTTGAGAGTTCAGCCGGATTGTGAAGAATGAAAATTGATTAACTCAGGCCAGGATTGGCCTCGTGGAAACGCTTCGGCTTTCCACTCTGGATGACCCGGGTCCCACCCTTTGAAAATATTTATCATGGGGTCCGGGCCCGGTCTATCGATCCCCGTCCTCCACAATCCGGCTGACCCCTCCGCAGTGGGTGGGCAGCCTGTAGAAGGGCTTATTTCGCCCCGCCACATAGTATTCTTCAAGATTGGAATGTGGTGTCATCTGTTGACAAAAAATCCCGGACCAGGACCCATTATAAATACTTCCAAGGATGGGACTTGAGAATCGAAGTCGGAATCACCAGAATGGAAAGCCAAAACATTTTCACGCGGCCAATCCAACCGATGATGATAAGAGATTAATGAGTTATTGAAGAGAAAAATAAAGATATTTAAATCAGTTACTTTTTTAATTTGTCAGATGGTTGCATTGAAACGCTTTCTATTTGAAGCATCCAAGATCAAATCCCGCGTCCCATTTGATTTTTCAGGATGATTTGAACGAGCCAGGCACATTGATTTCGTCCTATAAATCAATGGTTTCAAATTCATTCTCTTAAAAAGGCCACTTCAGACAACTTTGTTTGTTTGGAGTGCCGCATTTGAAATTAATGCATTAAAACAATTTTACATGAAATAAATAATGTGAAAAATTGATTATTTTAATTGCATATTTCCTTAAAAATATTTATACCTCAATTTATGTTCAAAATTATAGAGGTATTTGTAATATTTGTAAATGATAGAATTTTTTCAATATAAAATTTTTAATTTTAATTACAAATCTATTACGCTTTACTGAATTTCAATACAGTTTATTAAAATATTTCAAAATTTAGTAATTTTCATATATTCCATAAAATATGGTTTTACGCGTATGTTTTTTCTGAATATCTTCTATATGCTCTTGCAATTTTAATAAATGCGAGGCAGACCGCAGAAAAAAAAAATTGAATCGTGGGCCACGAGTATGACACCATTGCTATAAATACACTGATCCTATTATGGATACGGTCAAATGTAAATAATATTCTATTATTACCGGCTGATTCTATTATTGGCCGGTTCACACCGGCCAATAATAGAATCGGCCGATGTGACACCCCATAATAAATTCCTATTAGTTCGTTCTCTAATATCTCTTATGCGGATTCGGAGGCATTAGACATCAAATAACCTAACCTTATTTTATTAAACATCTAAACAACTAAAGAATATATTTTGTAGGAATATATTTCAATTAATTTAATTATAATCAAAATTATATTAGTATATTTTTTGAAAATAATATAAGAGACTTTTTTCACATATTTCAAGAAAATTCACGTAGGCTGAACTTCTGTAAAATATAATCAATCAAAATTCACTGAAAGTATCTTTCTCAATCTTCATTTACCGGCCGATCTCATGAAGGATGTGTACGATTTTTGGTGGACTTTGAATAGCCACGCCACTTAGTACCATTTCAAATGGAAAACGACTTTAAAACTAAGGAAGAGAATAGATCAGATAGCTATTTGGACTAGTTTTCGCCTGGATAATCTGAGACCAAATTCCAGATCTCACGCTGCTCAACTTGAGAAATCCAAGCAATAGGATCTGGATAGCATATAACTAAAACAGCTTAGCACTATAATTACAATGTGGCTTAAAACAGAAATAAAAAAACCTTATAGATGTTCCATTCCTGGTAGTGGCGGAATTTAAAATTTTGGCCCCCTGCAAAATATTATTCAGGTTCCTATCACAAAAAAATAAATTTTTATCTAGATATTTTCATCAGAAAATAACAAAAAAGAACAAAATTGCATCATTTAAAACTCAATTGAAAATTATCAAGAGAAAATATATTTAAAATTTAAAATTCTTCCTCCTGGATTTTAAATTTGAAAAATTTGTAATCATATCTTCTGTTTCCATATTTTTAATTAATGTTCCTATCACCGCACTGCTCTGATTCAATAAATGTTTCACTCTTTTCATGGTGCATTTAATTTTTATTTTATTATGTTTTTAATATAAAAAAGAGTAAACAAAGTACCAAGAGGATTTAAGCCCCCTATTATTTTGGGTCTCCCTCATTATGGGGTCCGGCGCATTATAGTTCCGCCACTGATTCCTAGAATATATTGCCTCTGTAAATGTTTCAATTTATATGACTAATTTCAACATTTCTTTCATCACGTTTACATTTGCATATTATAGAGCATTGTAGATGATCCTTTTATCTGAAATGGTTAGGACCGGAACATTTCGGATAAACGATATTTTCGGTTATTGGTTATTAGATATCGTACCCTTTCATTAGAAAAACGAACTGAAAATAGATTTTGATTAGTTATCATACACAAATCTGATTGAAAATTCTTTTATTCAATGCAAATATCGCAAGAAAAATAGCAAACAGTGAAAATGTATTAATAACTGAATAAAAGCCTCTTGTCATCTTTAGATCATGAATTAGCCAAAAACATCCGTATTAACCTGAAAAATGATCCTCGCTTGTTCATTGTTTAGATTAGCGGTCTCCAAAGTGTGGTACGCGTACCCCAGGGGGTACGCAAGACGATACCTCATAGATTTTAAGGTTTAGATATTCGGTTAAACAATAAGACGTAGATAAGCGGCAGCCTATTGATTGTTTATTTATAACTCACTTGCCAGTATATGTTGAGTTGAAAGATTGTTTACTTTTTATAAGACAAAAGTTTATTTTCATTGAAGTTCTAAAATAAGTTGCATAGCTTGCGAACTGTCTAAACCCATAATACAAAAATAAAAAAAATTAATTTTTCATTAACAAATAATGCTTTACGCTTAATTTAATTAATAATGCTAGCATATAAGTTTGAAATTACAATATGATAAAAATCGAATATCCTGTAAATGGAACAACGAAGTATTAGATAATATTATAAGAAATGCATTATCATAAAATTAGTATAGATCGATAGTATGAAAATTGTCAAAGTTGCTAAACGCCTAAATAATACAATTTTTGAGGTACAGCCATTGGATACAGTACAATCTGTATAATCTTTTAACGCGATCACCATGGTAACCACTGTAAACCGTTGCTTTAACACGTAGTTACCATGGTGATTAGATACTGTGAAAATTTACTAAAAGGATAGAATTAAAAACTAAATTTAAATATTAAAAATATTTCAATTATTTTGTTTTCTGTTGTTTAGATATAAAACATAATTAGATAATTTACAAATTACGCCAGAAAATTACACTTGACTATTACATCTACAGCATGCTATTTTGTTACGTCTGATATAACCACGTGATATACGCTGAAGTCGTTTTGTATGATTCATTCTTCTCTGACTTGCGGAGAGTAGCAATCGTCAAACATGAATCTAGAACAGGCTCAGGATGCTTTTGATAAATTTTTAGAAGATATTGATGAATATCATGTCGCTGATTTCTTAAGTTATGTGCAAAGAAGATGGTTTGTTCAAGGTAATTAGAAATTTAAATTGATTTTTGTAATTGTAAAATACAACCGTATACAATACTGTATTATAGTAAAATTAAAAGTAATTGCTGGATTAACTACAGAATTAATGTTTTCTTTCTTTGTTTAATTAAATGTAATTCGTTAACTATTAAAAGCTTCATAAGAAACTGCGATATTTCAAATAAGCTTTCAGTTTTTGTAATTTTAAAATAGTGTATTTTGTCTCGATGAATATTATAAAATAGTCATGGAATTTTTTTAACAATTAATCTTTTATCTTGTAAACGTTCCTATTATCGATAAATAGGAACGTATATAGCGGTGGTGTCGACAGGTAGATCGAAATCTACGGTTTCGATCTACCTGTCGATCACATAAATTTTTTTAGTCGATTGTCAATAAACATTATAGTTTTCAAGTTTATTAATATATAATATATATTTATCACATTTAATAAGTAATTCTACAATAAAATACTTTTATTTAAAATTTACATATACAGGAATACCTCGATTATCGCGGTTATTGTTGCCACGAAAAATACCGCTTTAAAAACAAATAAAAATTTAATTAACGTCTTTATTAATAATAATAAGTTATATTAAATAGATACATTGTGTTTACTATTTTGTGGAATATAGATATACTTTATTGATAAATATTTTGTGCAACATACTTTATTGATTAATATTTTGTATTAATTTTTTGATGTAGATGTGTGACATTCCAGGATTTTCCCCCTTTCCTCTTGATTTATGTTGCTTTTATATTTTTCCGGTTAACAGGTTGATAATTTCACGTGTTGTCAAAAATCTTGCTACGGATGATAAGTTCTAAGTCGGTTATGTCACCCATGTTAGAATTGAAAGGTGTTAGGTGTGATGAGGTACTAAAAACTAAAAGGTGTGGTAAGAAAAGTTAACTTACGCAGTCCGGTTCTTAGTAGTCAGTTGGTGGTTAGTAGTAGTTCCAAACAAAATCCGTTAACATCCACTAGCTGGCAACACATAATCAGTATATATCTGTGGGGTATCGAAGAGAGGCAAAACAACACTGTGTTGACACAATTAGTTTAAGAATTGGTGAGAAGACCAAGTGTAAATCGGCCGTCGAAGGAGAAAGGAGAACTGCACACATTAGGAGTTGGGCAGGAGCAAAAATAGTCCACTTGCATCGACGGGTTGGCAACACTTGCTGGCGATAACAACTTTGGCTTTGATGGTCCTCTGTAAGGAGAATCCAGTGGCCCCAGTAGTATGTTGATAGCACTGACACTGCTTGTAGAGAGAGAGTTCAAAGATCACCAATAAACTGTCATTTGAAGCTGGTGAAGTATGGAAAAGTCAATCAGTGTGCACTACTAACTGTCCGCACTTGGAGTTGAGATCTGAGGGGTATCCAAGGATTGACTGCAGGTTCACTCTGTTGGCACAATTAGTTTAGGGCACTGTCATTTGAAGCTGGTGAAGTATGGAAAAGTCAATCAGTCTGCACTACTAACTGTCCGCACTTGGAGTTGAGACCTGAGGGGTATCCAAGGATTGACTGCAGGTTCACTCTGTTGGCACAATTAGTTTAGGGCAGAATCCAAGATGGCGGCCAATGGAGCCATTACAGAGATCTGTGAACAGAGTAGCACAAAAACACAATCCACAAGCATCCGCGCCACGGGGGCGGGGGTTCAAGAAGAACCGATGCGGAAGAAGGGCCAACTGGCACACACACAGTTGACACAAATAGTTGTAGTGATTACCTGATTAAGCCGGCCCTGTCCACGTGTACTTCAGGTAAAGGCGGACAGTTACTGATGAGTGGTGAGCAAGTGCCGTCGGATAAAAACGAAGTGCTAAAGAGAGTTACCTGGAGAACAAATGTAATTCTAGTTGCTTATATAGTGGGCTATATCTCGAAGCCGCAATAATTCGAATTTTGAGCGCAATAATTGAATTTTGGTATCAAATTATAAACCGTGATAAATTGAGAATCGCAATAATCGAAACCGCGATAATCGAGGTATTCCTGTACTTTTAAACACAATTATTGTATATTCATTACATGAATGATTCATTATAAAAGTATCAGATTTTTTATAGAAAATATTCATTTATTTCAATTTTTAAATAGTAGCTCGAAGATGAGTATTTATTGGAAAAGTAGATCTCAAAAAAAAAAAATTAGTGAACACTTAATCTTTTTTATAAGATCTACTATATTTTATTTTTGCAATGGTATATAGGATATACTGGCCCTAGAGACTATTGGAATTAACTTTTTTCAGCATTAACTGTAAGATTTTCAAGAATTTTACCAGTTTATCTCGTGCTTCTAACTTAGGTGATTGATATCATGTCTCCAAAAATGGTTATGTATAGAAATTATTCATCCTAGTTTAATCTCTTCACAAGAAATAAAGTAATCCATCGTAAGTTGTGCAGTATATGAAAGGAAAACTGCAATGTAGTCATTCACTTAATTTAGACGCATGATGTAGATATTCAAGAATCTTATCCAGAACCAGATTTGCAGTTTTAGGGGGCCCTAGGACGAGCAAGGCTTTGGGACCCCTAAAAATTCAAATCATCAAGGCTTTGGGACCCCTAAAAATTCAAATCAGCTATGTCTAATTTTAGTACCTAAAAATTCAAATCAGCTACGTTTAATTTTAAAGGCTCCTTATAATTTATAAGGAACCTTTAAAATTTTACTTTCTATCTAGCACTTTAATAAAAATACATTTTTTCTTATTAAAAGTTTATAAAAGTTGAAAATTGATTGATAATTTTGGGTCCTCTAGAATTACGGGACCTAGGACTCGGCCTATTGGTAAATCCGGCCCTGATCTTATCCAATCCTATTAAAATACATAGGAGTACAAATTACTCTTGTGTTCTGCCACTTGTCTATGCTTAGATTTAGAATGTATCAGGTTGAACACAAATATTTTGATATCCTAAAATGTTTGTTGTTGTTAATATAAGCAATTACATTGTTCAGTTACTTAACAGAATGAGTAAAAACTATAAACAACATTAAAAAAAAAATTTAATCAATTGGTTTCAGCATTCAAAGTAGAATCTTGTCTTGATTTGGAACTTTTTTCACATTGACTCATACTCATACTGAAAATGATATCTATACACTGGGATTTATTCTTGATGAAATAATTCATTGTTTTTTCTTTAGCAAAAGAAAATAATAAATATTAGAGAAAATATTAAATAGGCCCCTACTGAATTTTATATCAATTTTTCATATTGAATCTCTCTAAATTTTTTAATGGGAAATTTCAGTTTGCTTCCATGAATATAATTTTTGTTCTATAATCAATTTTATTAAGGATTAATAAATGTTATGCTAATAATGTCAAATTATTGGAAAAAATAGCAGATTTTATATATACCAAAATTTTGAATTAAAAAATCCATGAAAAACATGTACAGATCCCATAAACTTACAATAACATAATTTTTTATAACTCCTTGCATTAACAAACTATAAACAACTAACAGTGATTAGAAACATTATTAAAAGATGCTAAATTGCATAAGTAATACTCCATAAATTTTAAACTTAATATTCATCTTTTTAATGAGAGTTTTTTTCAGAGGGAAAAATTTATATAATTGTTGATATCATAGAATATTGGTTATAATGAAATTGTAAAGAACTCCTAATATTTGTGATTGATCATTATCATTATAAACAGTGTTTCTCAAATTTGACTGCTCTGCAGATCCCTATTTAAGGAAATTCCACAAGGAGCAATAGGGCCACAGGAGACAATAAGGCAGTAGCCCATGGAAATTTGAATGATTATTGTCCCCTTTTTATTTTGCATTTATCAAATGCAAAAATTATCATAAATGCAAATAATCATTAATATCAAAATGACCATTTGTTTTTGTATAACATTTCATGAAAAGCTATATAAATATTAATAATTCTTGTCCTATGACAAATTGAAAGTTGGCACTGCTATTTGTAGACCCTTGTGTAAGGAAAAAGAAACTTTCAGGCTCCCAGTGTTAATTTTTTTTATTTCTAATTAAATTAAAAACTATTCTTTCAAAATAGATTAGAATCTAATATATATATATCTATGCAATTATATATCAATATGTGGTATAGCAGATTTTGCCTTAAGGGGGCCTGAGGCATAAGTGATTTTTGGGGCCCTATTAAAATAAATCTTTTTTTTTTTTTTTTTTTTTTTTTTTTTTTTTTTTTTTTTTTTTTTTTTTTTTTTTTTTTTTTTTTTTTTTTTTTTTTTTTTTTTTTTTTTAGAAAAAGATTTATTCTAAAGAAAACAGATTTAAGAAAGATCAATTAACAATATATAATAGAATCTTAATGTAAGTAATTTCTACCACAAAACCATTAGTTAATTGAAGTTATCAATTATTAAATATAGGAAATAGATGTAAAAAGCTTTTATGTACAAATATGTAACAAAATCAAAAAATAAATAACTTTTTTATAATTTAACATTGTTCAATACAAGCTTTAAAACTAAATAAGGGGAGAGCCGGAGTTGGTTGCCTCCACTACCTATGCAAAAGTCTACCATTTATACATATGATTCATTGATTATTATTACTATATATATATAAGATTTTTATTGAAATGATTTCTTAGTATTTTCATGCATATTTTTGTATTTACACTTTGAAAAATACTGTTCTAAAAAATAGCTATCTGGTTCAAATATCATAAACAATAAATCAAAAATATGATATACTACACACTGTCATTTTTTAGTACAGTGGTACCTCAGTATATGTCCTTAATCTGTTCCAGATTCTTAGACTTATACGAAACACGATGTATACCAAACAAATTTTTCCCATAAGAAATAAAGGGAAAATGATTAATCCGTTCCCATGAAAAAAATCCTATTGTTATTGGCGTATTATACATTGATGAAATTGTACAAAATAATTTAAACACTGCTTAATACTAAAATACATAAATACAAAAGCAATTACAATAGATAAAATAAATGAAAGTATAACCTTGCTACCTTGCTGAGAAGAGTCGAGTGCCTACTAGGATGGTGTTGAGAAGGGAGGAGAAAGAAATGTTATTGTTTGGAAGTAGAATCTGCTTCCAATAAAATTTTGGGAATCTGAAATTCTGGTGTTTTTTCTCTTTCTAATTTCTCTCTCTTTTCCCTGTTTGGACCTTGTTGAAGTTCACCAGGTCTGACTTTTACTAAAAAATCTGTTCAAAAAATTTAGCATCTGCCTTTTTCTCAGGATGTTTTGGAAATACAACATTGTCTGGCCATTACAGACAATGCTATTATGACTTATTATTTTTATATAAAGAATTTGTTTTTTAAGAGAATACACAACAGCCTAATACAAGTTCTAGCAAACGAGTCTGTCGTATTCCAAACAAAAGTCATATACAGTACCAAGCAAAATTTTTTGCATCCAAACAGGACATGTTACCAAGTTGGACTTATTCTGAAGCGGACATATACCGAGGTACCACTGTATATTTCTTTAATTATTTGGCAAGATGACTCCTACAATCTTAGATAAAAATAGCACTGTTTGCCCTATATACTAATAACAATTAATAAAATATATTCCCCTGCAGTGCTTACTTTTATTAATTTATTTTTATTTGAATTATAAGTATGTAAAATTTCTTATTTATTATGAATTCTTGTTTCCTCTAATTTGAAAAACAAAAATTTAATATACATATATCATATAATAGATTATAATTCTCATCTTTTATTATAAAAGTTATATAAGCTTATATGCATATATTTATTAAAATATATTATGCTGTTTATTCTTTGAGATAAATGGCAGATTTGCTTTAATAAGAATCAGTGTATTATAATATATTACTATAAAATAACATAACTATTTTGTATAGTTATGTTATTTTAGTCATTAAATATTAATGAATTATCAAATTAACATTGTGTAATTAGTTGATCAATTTTAATTTATTTTTTGTGTGTCCTGTAAAAGCATATCTATAATGAAATCTGTGATAAAATTATTTGCATATGTATAAATAGCAAACATCATTTATCTTATTGAATTCTATGAAATGTATTGCATTATAAGTTATTAGATAATGTGTAAAATTCTTATTAAAAATATTCTTTTAATATATGATTAAAAATAAGAGTTTATTATAATAATAATGTTCTGAATAATCAATGTCATGGTTCTGGGAAAATTTTTTATTTTTTGGATCTTTTTAAATTCTTTTGGCTTAATTCATTAAACCTATAGCTTTTCGTTTGCTTTTTATTCAACTATTATACTTTTGATAAGTATTATAATGGTAAATTTATAATGCTTATTATTAAATTCAAATATTTGAATTAATAATAAATTATAAATTATTATAATTATTTTACATAATGATAAAATAATAATTAGAAGCAAATCATTGTTTGTAATTTTTTATGACACAACTGGACTATTGAAAATATAAATTTTTATCATAGAACAATATATAATAGAATCTTAATGTAAGTAATTTCTACCACAAACTATTTGTTAATTGAAATTATCAATTATTAAATATAGGAAATATAGTAGATGCAAAAAGCTTAATTCATTCCAAGACAATCAAAATCTAATCTTTTATTTTTAAAATATTATTATTAAAATTATGCAATTAATTAGTATAATAAATAAAATCAAATGATTTAGCAGAAAAACTACCATACATAGATTTTCTTTTATTAAAGGTTCAATAACTTAAAAAAAAATCATTTCATTTTTATATTAAAGATCTAGTTAACTGATTATTTGATATTAAATTAACTTTATAATAATATATTCAAAATATTAACAGAAATATGGAAAATGAAAAAGTAAAATATAAATACAGGAATACCTCGATTATCGTGGTTAATGTTGCCACGAAAAATATCGCAATAATCGAATCCGCGATAATCGGGATAAATAATGCATGTAAAATGGATGATCACTGCCAAGGATTTTTCAAATCTATTAATTAAATTTTATATGCGAGGTACAAAAAATGTGTTAAACGTGCCAATCTTCTAAGCGGATCACTCTACGTTTCTTCTTGATACCTGTTGACTTGATATCATCCTTGCTTCTTTTAGAATTCATTGTAGGGGTAAATAAGAAAAGAAATAAATATTCACATGCAGTGCCGACTCTAGAAGTCCTGGTACCCGATGCAGCTTTCTTGTAATATCTACTCACCAATGTACAGTATTGCTGAGTAACAATATTGGAAAAATGATAATTTTGGCACCCCGATGCTGTGCATCATCTGCTTACCGGGTTAAGCCGGCCCTGTCCAGGTGTACTTCAGGTAAAGGCGGACAGTTACTGATGAGTGGTGAGCAAGCGCCATCGGATAAAAACGAAGTGCTAAAGAGAGTTACCTGGAGAAGAAATGTAATTCTGGTTGCTTATATAGTGGGCTATATCTCGAAGCCGCGATAATTCGAATTTTGAGCGCAATAATTGAATTTTGGTATCAAATTATAAACCGCGATAAATCGAGAATCGCGATAATCGAAACCACGATAATCGAGGTATTCCTGTATATAAACAGAGAATAAAATAATATCTTGAAAAAATTGAATAGTAAACTAGCTAAATGTCAAGTGCTTATATAAGAGTACTATTTTTAGATGACATGTTGCTGAATCCATTTAGGAGCAAATTAATTGACCAAAATTGCTATATGATATTGTAAATATATTAAATATTTATAATATCCAAACATATTTGTTATTTACATATTATAGTAAATCCTTGTTAGATAATTCAATATATTTAAATATGTAACTGATATTCTCTTCTGTGATGAATTTTTTCAAGTTATAGGGCCATCATGAATTAAGAGGGTTGGTATCTTGTAATAGTGTAATGTTTAAACAATTGTTGTAATAGTATATTAAAACAATTATAGTCAGTTCCCAAGTTACGCAGATGGATCATTCCACAAAACTCTCTGAAAAATTTATTCTTCTAAAATATCTATCGAAGCATACATTATATTAATGATGTAAAACTAAAAATAGTTATATTAAAGACTAATTTGTGTGATAAAGTAGTCACATCTTGGAGGATCTGGATTCAATTCAAAGCTTCACACTTTCAGTTTTACTGAAGGGGTCCAGGTTCGGGCCTAATCATTACCTAAAAATAATCTTACATTAGTTGAGGATTGCTTGTAGCTTCATTTAAAAATATATCAAAACAATTATCATTAAATTTTATTTTTTTGTGTTCTAATTTCATCTTTTTGGGGGCTATCTTTTGATTTGCTAATCCAAATTATCATTTAATCTGGATAACTTCTTTCCATTTAATCTAGATTAGCAAGAGTTAACTGTATTTATTATTAAATAGAAACAATTCTATGGGATGCATCATTGACATATTGTTAAATGATGTCATTATTAATAAAAGTTCAAACCGTTATGTCTAACAGTGTTTTAAAAATAAAGACCAGTTTAACTTATTAACAAAAGTTATTAAACATCTAATAGCTATTAACATATTTATGTAAGTATGTTTTTTAGAAATTATTAAAAATCAATGAACAAAAAAACAGTATATTACAAAAAGAATATTGAAAAATAAGGAAAGCAGATTTTAATTAGTTTTATATGTAATAAGTTATTTTATTAATGCAGTACTTCTATTTTTGAAATTCTGTTAGAAAGTAAAAGCATTTTTTGTTCTATTGCTAAACATGTAATTTTATTTTTTCATTTAGACTGTCGTGGAGAAGGACCTGCTCTTGCTTATATGCAGCTTCGTGATATTGCTGATGATATCAAAAAATTAGTTCCTTTTAATGCAGTATTTCCTTCAGAGAAATTAATTCAACCAACAAAGGGAGAAGTAAGTATTTGTTTATAAATAAGTTTTGCAAGTAAAAATACTAATAGAATGAGCCAAGGAAAGTTTTTAAAATATCATTATTAAAAACTTTTCTCCAGTTTATCATAATTAGTTCATATCTTTTTTATTAGCAAATGAGTGAAAATTAAATTACAATTTTAAGGTTTTGATTAATTGAAAAGTCTGAATCCATTAATTTTACCATATAAATGTTTGATATTTTGAAGGTTTTTTTTAAACTAGAAATTACCTGCTCATATAAATGTGTGGAAATATAATCTTGTGATTTAATCTAATAATGTATATAAATGTATATAATGACAAAAACACCTCCAAACTCTTGTATGGAATCTAAGAGGGAATCGTAAAATGGCATCCATTATTACGTTACAGCACCATCTGCGAATTCTGTCTTTTTAGAGGAACTACAATTTCAATGTAGTTTCTATTCTTTAATATTTATTAACAACATCAAATAATTTGGGCTGTCGCAGACATCCAAAAATTAGATTTTCTAGAGATATCCTATTTATAGAAATCGGTACAGTAGTTCAAAAGACAAAGGGACATCCAGCCAGCCACGTTTGACTATTAATAATATAATACTAAAATAGTGTTCATCATTATCTGATATCTCAGATACTTAATCCCAATTCATATATAGTATATATCCTTTTTGGATCTTTTATAGATACTGGGAAATCCTTTAGTGAATTCTTAATTTAGTCTATTGTTTGATAGTGTAATTCTTATTGATTTATATAAATTTCCTGACTGATAGAATTCTGATATCGGATTTATCATTGTTGCTATTTTTACAGCAGAAGACATGACACATGAAAATTATGAAACTATATCACACACCTTTTTTTATAAGTAAATAGGCTCAGTGCTAACAAAAACATAAGCTGTTGCTGAGATGAATGTTGTCACATGCATGATACTCCTATTACTAGTTAGTCCTGTTTTTGTTAATTAAAACAATGAATTTTAACTTTGCAATTTAATCATCAAAAATGCATTTTAATGATGATTAAACTGAGAAGGTGATATTAAAACATTCAGCTCTACTAATGATGATGCAGAATATTCCAAAACTATAAAAAAAGGCATACAAACAATAATATGAAATGGTATCAAAAATTTCCAAACTGTATAAGAATGGAACGTCATACAATGTTGTGCCATGAAATGATTCTTCCCAGAAACCTTATGAATCCATGCACCAAGAGTCATTGTACTGAGTAAATCTGATTCTGCACTCTTTTCTTTATCATGTATTGCATGACTTTCTTGCCACCAAAAATAAATGATAAATTAAAACAACAATGTGCATCAAATTCTCTGGTCAAAATTGATAAAAACCAATCGGAAACACACATATTGCTTCAGCAGGCATTTCATGATCATGTTTAAAAAAAAAAAAACAAATCTGTAAGTGGCATGGATGTTTCAAATGCACCCAAGAAACACTTTAAGACAATAAATGGATGGGATTCTTTTTTGATAAAACCATAACTCCGAAAAATATTGAGAAAATTCAGTGTTAATTAATGAGGATTGGTGCTATTTTGGATATTGTTGTCAGGACCGTGTGAAATTCAAGCATGCAGAATTGTGGATCACTGGGAATTGGATGATTCATCATGAAAATGTCGCAGTCCACACATCTATTAAAGTGCAACATTTTTTGGTTTGAAACAACAGTGTCACCATTCCTTACCTGCCTGTTCTATGATTTGACTATCTATGATATTTTCATCTTCTCTAGAATTAGAATGAAATTTAATAGAGATTTGGCATAGTTGAGGAGATTCTGGAAGAGAGAAATATTGTGCTGAACAGCACAAAGAAAGTGGACTTTCAAAAGGCATTCCAATAATAGCAGAATTACTGGGAGCATTGCATCAATTCCCGAAGGTACTACTTTGAGAGGGATGGTGGCATTTAAAATCTGATTAGTCTGGCACTTTTTATAGAGCCAGGAAAACTACAAAAATAAAATGCCAATAAAGCTTTGAATACAGTGAAATGGGCAAAATTATTGTTTTAAAAAATTTCATAATGATATATTAATTATTTGGAATATTTTTTGATACCACCTCATAGATAAATTCTTTGACTGACATTTGTTGTTGTTGTTGTTGTTATTATTATTATTCATTACATCCAAATTTATATTTAAATTATTTTTATTTTTTTCCTTATCTTATCACTTAATGTATATTTCAGCATCAGTTTTTGGCATTTTTCTTTTTAAATGAATTTCAAGCAAACAATTTACTAGGGATTAAAAATCAAATAATAACCAAATGTAAACGACCAAAACAGCACATTACTGCAGTATAAAAAGTTTTTTTTATTTTCAAAAAACTAGCTAACGTTTTCAGTTTTACTAAACCATCGTCATGCATATAGTTCCAGTTACAACGGAAATATAATAGAACAGGTGTTACTATGGTAACCACAGAATACAAGATTATCACTAACCAGTTTTTATTTAATAATTTTTTGGTTTTAGTCAAGGTCTTTCTTTAGTAGAATTTAAGTAATTTTTTAATACAATGATATATATTAGATAATAATGGCAAGCTGTTCAGTGTTGTCATAAAAAATTAAAATAATCTGTTATTGTTGTATGAGGATATTAATAGAATAATACCTTTGTAAGATAAATAATTTATTATATTAAACAAAGTAAAAGATACAGATAAAGCGAACCATATGGAGACTTCTGCGATCATAGCTCGATGACTGCACTAAAAATTGGTTCCCACTAGTATGGAACCGCGTCGGAAAATATGCGCATGACGAAAGTACGGTTTTGAGGTAAAAATCCGCTACCGTCCAGTGTCTAGATTAGGGGTGGGCAACCTCCGGCCCGCGGGCCACATTATTTTATTATATCTAATATCAACGCTATGTATACTTACATATCTGTACCTTCTCTTTTTTAAATAAAAGATCGGAATGTATGCGGGCCACATTATTTTATTATATCTAATACAACGCTATGTATACTTTATATCTGTACCTTCTCTTTTTTAAATATCAACGCTATGTATACTTACATATCTATACCTTCTCTTTTTTAAATAAATACTACATTGTTGTTTTTGTTTTGGCCTGTGGCCCACCATAAATTTTTCTATACAGCCCCTGTTTTTGTTTTGGCTCGTGGCCCACCATAAATATTTCTATACGGCCCCCTACAAAAAAAGGTTTATATCTGTATCTTCTCTTTTTTAAATAAATACTATTATTATCAATTGTACTGTACCTTCTCTTTTTTAAATAAATACTATCATCATCAATTGTTTTTATGTACCTTCTCTTTTTTAAATAAATACTATTATTATCAATTGTTTTTGTTTTTCTCTTTTTTAAATAAATACTATTCGTGGTCCACTATAAATTTTTCTATACGGCCCCCTACAAAAAAAAGGTTGCCCACTTTTTTTTAATAAATACTATTATTATCAATTGTTTTTGTTTTGGGCCCGTAGTCTCACCATTCTATTATCAATTGTTTTTGTTTTGGCCCGTGGCCCACCATAAATTTTTCATACAGCTCCTTACAAAAAAAGGTTGCCGACCGCTGCTATAAATTATTATTTTTCCTCTACAAAAAAAGTTGCCCATCCCTAGCTTAGACTAACGGATAGTAATATTACAAAAAAAAAGGTGCCCACACCTGGTCTAGATGAATTCAATTTTTCCGCGACAATAAAATCCTTCGAGGTAACATCCACCAATGAAATCCATGAATTTTGTGACGTTGAATGGTTGGCAACCTTGATTGAGTCAAGATGGCGGGATTCTCTATCATTAAATCTCATCTCTTTAATCAAAATTGTATAGAAACATTGTTCGTATTTCTTCTTATAAATGTTTTAGATCCAACAGTTTCTCTTCCTCGATTTGTTTCAGTTTCCTCATTTACTGCAGCTGTTAACATCATTTCGTAAACAGCCAATGTCTTTCCTTATTTAGCGTCCATTTTGTTTTACACGAAATGAATCATCGAACGATACTAACAAGTAAGAATCTTGGGGAAAGCGAAGCTTACCCCGATGTGGGAACCCGCAAGTGGAATTGTCCCCGTGTTTATATGCGGCGGTTTTTGACCGTTCCCCTTTCCGCGGTGGATAATGGGAAGCAACCATTTAACTCTTTGCGTTCGGCCTCGTTCTCGCAATGATCTGACATTGTCTAGCAACCAAACTTTTGTTTAATACTTGAAATTTATACTGTATTAACTTATTTTTAAAATATTTTGAAGATTGAATTCGATAGTATTATTATTTTTTTTTATTTTCACTTGCCAAATCGATTAACTCCCTCAGTCACACAAAAATTGTAATAAAAATAACGATTACTCCAAGGATATGCAATCTTGTGCATTTTATATGCCGTTAAATAAAAGCTACACCTGCAATAATACGTTCTACAATATTTATTTGAATTTATAATTTAAAGGGAATTAAAAAACTATGTATATTATTTTATCATTTTTCTCTGCTTTTTGTTTTATGGAGTTAATCGATTTTGGCAAGTGAGCGGCTCATATAATAATAATAATAAATTATCAAGTATAAGACATGAATCAATGAGAATAAAAATTCCATATTTTAAAATTTAAATTAAAATCTATAGAGTTTATCGAATATTGAGTCCTAATAAATGATTTAAGAAGTGACTATCTTTTAGTTATTTTTAATATTTATAACATTCATTCACTTATATAGATATAATATAAATCAGTAAAAGTATTTTTCGTTAATATGACACTTTTTGAAATTTCGATAATTACAGGAGCACAAATGTCGGAAAATGAATTGTATTACTCCAGGCTACATCCAATTCAGGTAAGCAATTGATAATTGATTCTATCAGATAAATTTTAGTTTTATATTTTATTACGTTACTGATTAGTATATTAAATTTAATTAATATTTAATCTATAATTAAATTTATATCTAAAATTTATCAAGTTATTACCCCGACCATACTCATAATATTTCCATATCTTTAATACTTTATGTGCCATTATTGTAATACTTTTAAAATTCATAGCTCATGTCAATAATAAAATTTAATCGAAATGCAATTAAGAATTTAATTTATATTGATTGTGACATTTCCGGCAATCCGTTTATTATTAGATATCCAAATAATTAATAATTTCGCTTTTATTTTTCAAGCATTTATTTGTTTCATTTATTACGTATTTGTAAATACAGTACTTTGTTATCACGTTTATTTATTTCTTACAGCAAAAATAAATTTTTACATCATAAAAAATTTATTTATTATATATACGTTTATTTATATTATATTATATATACGTTTATTTATTATATATACGTATTATATATACGTTTTATTATATAGACGTTTCTAGAAACGTCTATATAATAAAAATAATAATATTCATAAAATTAGTTAACGAAATAGAATTCATTAATGAGTTAATGATACAGATTGTTCTAAAATAATTGAAATTTTCCTGTTATTATTGTAAGCGACGCACTTTAGAACACGAAGCAGCTGTGATGGATGTTTGTGGATCGACACAGAGTTTTGAGAAAATGGGAGTGGCTGTTAATCAACAATTGCAGCAAGTAACTGTTCATCCAGATACTTGGGTTTTCGTAACTCGATGTGTTGCAGCAGGTAAATCCTGTCGTGGAGTTAAAGGTAAATTCGTATTTTATTATTTCGCAAAAATCAATAATGTACACAATGAATTTTTGAATCTTTCAAAATTACAATATATATATAATCCAGTTAAGTTTATTTCAACTGAAGACATCAAATATCAACCAAGCTATTTGTGTTTATAATTATACCAAAATTCTTTAATATCTGTAAATATAAATTTATAATTTATATATATTCTATATATCTAAGTTTCATCAACGTTAACTATCAATTAAATATTGTTTAATAAAAAAATATCTTTTGATAGAAGATGTAAATTATACTGATATATATATGTAAATATTAGAGAAAGTGAATAATTCTTTATCAAAATTAAAAATAGCCTTTTTATTTACAACTACAGCATTAGTCGGAAAATTTCAAGTGCAATACTTAAATACAGTTTATATCTCAACTTTTACGTCATCATGATGTTGCCAGCTTGGTTAACAATAATATATATATATTTTTTAATAAACTTTATGGGTAACAACCAGTGGTGAGATTCAGCCGATTCGCACCGATTCGGCAGAACAGATATCTAATTTTTTGTTGAGTTCGGCGAATTGGTTATTAAAACTGCACTTATAATCATGGTTCTCTCTAAGGTGGGCGCTTGGACAACTGCCCAATGTGGATATCATAAATTTACATTCCTTACTCTTTTTTAATATTCATATGCGCAACAACGTATTCTAAGCGCCCATAGTAATGTTCATTCCGTTCATAGGTGAAAAAAATTAGATGGAATTATGCTTGTAATATTTATTTATTCATTTCATAAAACTCGTTATACCTTTGATGGAATACTACATTTTTATTCCTTCGCGTTTTTATGCTCGGATAAAAACGAAGAAAATTGCAAATGAGGACGCCAATCAAGAAATAATATGGAAGTATCTTAAATAACAGGTTTATTGTTTTTTGTCAGGTATTATTTAATATTTTTTCATTAATATTTTAAAACTCTTTCTTATTAGCATAATTTAGTTTTGTGTGCCTCTTTTTTATTGTTCTTATTTAAGTATTAACTATTTGAAATAATAAACTACATTTCGGTATATCGTTTTTAATACTTAAAACGATCATTAGGGCAGCGAACCGGTTGTTAAATTATTTGAATCCCACCTCTGGTAATAACTTGACAATGAATCATTCAAAATCATCGTTTTATCGTATAATTTATTTATTAAAGCATTTGGAATCCATTGGCGTTTTGTTTTCAATTTTAACATTAATTTAACCAGTATATGATTTAACGATGACATCATCATAGTGATATGTGACATTATCTATTGTTACTCATCATGACCACCATATATCACTGATGCTTGTGACGTCATGCATTGTTATACCATGATGATGTAATATTGTCAACCCAGATTCGAACAAAACTCTGAAACATTTAAATACATATTTTTGTTGTGATATTGACACAGTGTGTAGTATGTTATTCATAGGATCTTGGGAAGTCTCTATTCAATGTTTGGCCCAATAAATCAGTGTGGAAGCATATGCGGAACAAATATGTTTCTTGATTGGCGTCCTCATTTGCAATTTTCTTCGTTTTTATCCGAGCATAAAAACGCGAAGGAATAAAAATGTAGTATTCCATCAAAGGTATAACGAGTTTTATGAAATGAATAAATAATAGAAAAACAAATATTGCATTATATAGATGTATACAGTATAAAGATGAATGCTGATTTAGATTCAATGGCAATACGCCTATTACAGCATCATTACAAAAACTAAACATCGATTTGAAAATTATTCTATACAAATTTGATAAAATCGAAATAAAAGTTGGTCTTTATTAATGGATAAAACAAAATTACTAAATATGATATTAATTACGCAATATTCTACTTATGTACAGAATAAATAGATCTTTTCAAATTAAAACTCTATGCATAATAACGTCATTTACTTTATAGTGAATAGAAAGAAAATGAGATAAAAATATTTTTATTCAAATAATTGAAAAGTATTTTATATAAACCTAAATGAAATCTCAAAGCATCACTAATAATAATATATAGTACTATCTGATTCGTTATTAGAATTTTTAACCATTCTTTTTGATCGCGGAAGAAGTTTTTGTTAAATAGCAGAACATGTTCATTATTATATGAATAGAGATAATTACATAAAAATCTCTATAAACAAACAAGTTATGCAAAATTTTAAGAAATTTGTTCATATTTAAATTACAAATATAAAAACAAGTTATATAGTAAATAGTAAATAAGTTCTTCAAATGATTTTATTTAATATTTTATGTTCCAAACTTGAGTGATCATTTAGACATATGAATTCTAAGTATTCATATAATAAATAATTCAATATTATTCTTGTTATGGCGTTTATTCTAAGAGAATAAAATTGATTCAAAAGAAAATTAGTCTCTTCAATCCCTTCACTGAAATAAATGTATATAAGCGTTACTATAGATTCATGATAAATATCGTTTGGTGATTACTATATTGTAATTAGGCCTCATTGACTGTTATCATTTATTATTTCGCCAATTAAGAGAAATAATAAATGTCAACTAAGTATAAACCTTTCACTAGTTTAAAAATATGAAAATCGGTACGTATTATTACAATTCGATAAATTTTTCTTTTTTGCTGATTGTTATCATGGAATTGAAATAAGTCTAAATATTCTGATAATTTTGATTATTAATTGAATCTATTAAAAATATTGATTCTTTAAAATTCGAACATGATCATGCATTCACATCCTTAACATACAAACAACTATAGGCACAGTGCATATGTAATATGTAAATAATTCAATTTCACGCGTATACAAATACTGTATTATGAAATCACTACAGAATTGAAGCATTAGGTAGTTTTTATTATTTTTTGTTTTTATTTGCCGAGAAAATGATAAACATGATGATCATAGGCTAATACTGAAATGTAATATTGTACTATCTTTTAATTAATGTTCGATAATGATTTCAGAAAGTGATAATTGAAAAATTGGCACGTTTTTTCCTTTGACTCTTCATAATTTATATATATATATATACGCCTTTGTAATTTATATATATATATATATATATATTTGTAAAAGATGATTAAAAAGTTAAAAGATGATGTTGGATATATTACAAAAAATTGAAAATAATTAGAATATAATTTGTCTGAATATCAATGCCATTTTTAGTGAATACAAAAAGTCTATTTTTAAATGAAATATTGTTTTTATGTGTTAAATAATTATCTTACAAAGATATGCGAATATTATGTCATCCAAGATTTATCAGCATTAGCAAAAAATCATTACATGTCTACGTATGCGAACTGAATTAATTCTTTCTGTGTTGTAATAGAAACAACGAAATCTTTATTAGAAATTCGATGTTTCATATAATTAATAAAATTTAAAGCAAGATGGACCGTTAATCTCATATATTAAATATGAGAAGAAATATGCCACGACTTTTTGATGAAAATCGTGCTGAATTGAGTTTTGTGTTTAAGAGAATATTTAATCCCAAATTTAAAATTAATTGGATAAAAGAAGGTGAATCGTATATTATCCAATACAAACTATGCCATTTATACAATACAGATACTATGAAAAAATTATCAAAAGTTATATAAAATATATCAATGGATGCCGAACACAATGATTCTGTTGTAGGTATGAAAAATTTGTGTAAATTTATGCTAGATAGAGTCTTTATTAGAATTAGAACACATTACAATTGAAAAAAGAAATGACTAAAAAAGATATACAGGTAGTATATCAAATTGAAATATGTCATTATCATTGAAATATATTCCATCGTTATAATAAAGATTTCATATCAAACTACGATATAATTTTATTTCTAATTTTTCAGTGTAATATTGATTTTAATAATAAAAATTATATTTTATGTTAAATTTACATGAATTTTCCTTTCATATAATGGGCATAAGTTTTTTATAGTGAATATATTATTACAAAATATGTTCAACTTATGAAAACCATTTTTATTCATAAATAAAAAAGTTTCATAAATATAAAAGTTTAGAGGCATTCTAGAATTTTGTAAATAGAACCCTCCGATATTTTTATATCTGCCTTAGCATCGGCTGAATGGTAGAATGTTCTTACAGGGGAAACAAAAATGTAAAACTGATTCAATGCAGTTCATTGGATTCATAGACTTCACACCAACTACAATTTTTCGGGCTCACTGAGACTTTCTCATTAAATCCGACATTATGCATATGAGAAATGAATCTTTTGTTCGTATTAATCTATTTATTATACAGTATGAAAAATAGTATTTATTGGCGAAAAATTAGAAACTTGCTAATCATATAAAGTATTATTTCCCTATTACAAACATTCATTATAAATATAAATGATCAAATGCCTAATCCATCAAGAAATTGTCATAAAATTTTATAATTCGAAGATGAAATCGAACAATCGATTTAAAATTTCAAAACTTTTGCTTCACTAATTTGTTAAACAACTGTACAGAAATATCGATTTTTTTGGATGAAATTGGTTCTTATCTATTAATCTAAAATGCCATAGAACATATTTTTGAATGGATTATATTTCCTGTCATATTTTGCATATAAATAAATATTTTGTACTTAAGCAAAAATTTAACTTAAGCTATGATATGTAAATATTCTTTCCACACATATCTAGGATTATTTTGATACAAACCTACAAAAGAGATTAGAAAGATTCAATGGAAATCAACAATAGTTACAGATTTTAAAATTGATTTTAGGAACAAATTCTACACTTCAGATATAATTTGTTGAAATCGTAGTTTAAATTTTTTTTAAATATTTTAATAATTGTTTTCTAATACAATATATA